>VDFB02009590.1:73315-102022 GCA_007258455.2 Sequoia sempervirens | reverse complement strand
TTATGTTCATGAGTTAATGTTTATTATAGATTGTTTCATAAGTATTATGTTGATGCATTCTTGAAAATGATCTGTTAGTTTTAGTTGTCATGATGTTTATCTTAATTTAACAAAAGTTGTCCTGATGTTCATAGTTAATATGATGCCTCATCTCCATTCAATTGAAGTTTCCTTTGTTTCAAAGTTTTGAAAGATTATTTCAAGGTCTTGTTGAAATTAGTATACCACTGATTCAGCCTCCCCCTTCTTAGTGGTATTATACTCCAACAAGTGGTATTAGAGCCATAACCTTCTATATTAAGTCTAACCAACTTAGGGGTTTCCTGGTAGTGGAGTACTTATTATGGCTAAGTGCAAAAGAAATAAAGGTCAAAAGAAAAACACTAGTGTTAAGCAAAAAGTTGATCAAATAACCCTTGTCAAGTCTAGTGAAGTGTTGTCTCAAAAAAAGCCCTCACCGGTTGATACTAAAAGCGATAATAAAAACAATTCTGTAGTTGAAGAAGAAATTTTAGACTCTAAGTGAATTTGAAGAAGAGTTCTTATGTGCGCTTGGTGAATTAAAATAACTTAGAAAGCTGAATCAAAATTTAGAGAGAAAACTCCAAGAAGAAGGGGAGTTTAAGGCTAAAACTCTTTTAGCCCTTGAGAATGCAAAAAAGTTAATTAAGGCTCAGTTTGAAGAGGTTAAGAGAAAAAAAAGAAAAATAAGAAAATTAGTTAAAAGACAAGGAATCAGAAATAACATCCTTGAAAAGAGAGCTTGAGAAGACATCCTCTGAGTTGAATACAAATTTAAATTTGAGAAAGGACACTAATTGTTGTGATGAAAATCTTGTAGCAGAATTGAAGTTGCAACTTGTAGAATCATAGAAAATGAATGAAGTGACAAAATTAGACTTACAAGTTAAATTAGTAGAATGTTAAAAACTTGAAGGTGAAATTGTGAATCCAAAGAAAAGTCTGGAAGTTGTCAAAATACATAATTTTGTGAAAAGAACAAATACTTTAGATGGCATATTGAGTATTTAGAAAAATTACAAGGATCATTTTGGTCTAGGATATGAAAAAGGGGAAAAATCTGGTGTCAAAGATGATTTTAAAAGGGAAATAGTGTTTGCAACAATAGATGGGAAGAGTTTCAAGGTTAGGTAGACTCCTAGACAGAAGATAGACCTAAATTATCATTCTGCTGCTCCTGAGGAAGACAAGAAGAAAGAAAAAGATAAATTTGCTGATGTTAGAAGAATAAGAACAAACTCAAGACCATCTATCAGAAAATACCATTCAACAAGGTATAATTGTTCTTTTTCTAGTTATTGCTACTCATGTTTTGTATATGGTCATAAAGCATTAAAATGTTGGGTGTATGCAACAAAAAATGATTGGTGGAAGAGTTTTAATAAGTTGGCATATAGAAAGAATAATGTCACATGCTTTGGATGTAACCATCTTGGTCACATTGCAAGAGATTGTGGTAGAAAATTTCTAAATGGTGATGTAAGATTCATGAGAAGTTATAGACCCTCGATCATGTGCTATAGATGTAATGGTGTTGGACATAGAGCCAATTTTCGTAGAAGCTAGTTGAAGAAATCATTTGGAAACAACAAGAAGATATATGACCTGATTAAGCAAAGGAAAGAGCCTTTGAAGGTTTGGAGAAGAAGGCATAGGAAAAAGGAAGAAATCCCTAATCATGTGCATATTGCACAAGGAACATCTCAAAGTGTGTGAAAGATCAACATGAGGTAAGGGGGAGCAGGTTAATGTTTTACTCTTCAACCCCTAGAGAAGACAAGGAAGTTATGAATAAGATTATGCACAAGTGCAGTGACATAAATGAGTGATAGTTTTGATTATCATTCATAGTTTGCTTGCAAGGTGTAGAGTATCAATAATCATAGTGATTATGTTTAGTAGATTGTTTACATGCTTTTTGAGTTTGAGACAGTCATATAATGCATAAATAGTGCACAATGGCATCATGTGTTCATTGGATTTTAACAGTGATATCTTGAAGCTAATAGTTGTTTGGATAGTAGTTGCTCTTGTTTGTCAATATGACAGTGCCTATGTTGGTGAAATATCTATCTAGAGTGCCTTCAATGTATGGTATTGTGAATGTTATTTTGATAGTTTCTTGGCAACAGTCATTGAAAATGGTCTACATTTTTTCTTCTTATATTTATCAATTTAAGATGGATGGACCTTTGTGGACCGATGTTGATTAATGACAGTGATGAATTAGACAAAATATAGTGTTAATGTTGGATAGTTTGGTAATGCTTTGATATTGGTGCAATCTCAGTGTACAGTGAAAATGCATAACTATGTGAAAAGAGAAAAAGGGTACACATGTGAACAGTGAGGAAAGACAAAGAAGATTGCCTCAATCTTAATAGAACATAGTATAATTGGTATAAATGGATAGTAATGGTCTAACACATAAGGAAGTTGCCACATATTTTAGCATGTCAAATATCCCATTGCTGACAGACTACCTTGGTTTCAGAGGTGTACAAAAATACATGCAGGGCTATTTATGCTATAGAGGGATCACATGCAGCATTAGAGACATCGGGTCTTTCAAGGAACAGTCATATAGATTTCAAAATGAAAAATTACAAAAGGTCTTCCACCATCACAAGAGGATTTCCATGAAGAGAAATAGGGGTATAAAAGCCCAATATAGACTACTGTAGAATCCAAGCATTGAAAGGTAGGTGTGATACAACCATCTGCATCAATAGGTATGTGTAAAGTTCTTATTATGACAATGCATATAATGAATTGGGAAAACATGATAGTGTAATCACACTAACTCATTTGACTACAAAATTCGATGAAAATGTTCGATGAAATATGTATAATTTGATGTGTAATTTCCATTTTTTTGAAATTTTATCCTCGATGTTCATCGAAATTTTGACGAACCTGGGTTTCGTCGAAATTTTGACTATTAGTTTCGTCAAAATTTTGACAAACATGAAAAATAGAAAAAAATAAAATTGTGGCTGACATAAAGAAAAGTGAGTTCGTTGATTTATTTTCTCTACTTGAGACAGTTTGTGGAGAACTAAGGACAATTTTCTTGGGAAAAAAAAAAATTCAAAACGATATCGCTAGGTTGAGGGTAGTCATTGTCTTTTGCGAATTTAGTGAAGTCAAATTTGTAGTTTCGGTTTGAAAATCATATTTTAAAGCAACATCTCATCATATTTCATTTTTAGAGGTTTAGGGTTTTGAGAATTTCATGTCCAAATTTTGTTGTGTGGAATCACCATAAGATCACAACCAAGGAACAAATTCTTGTGGATGAATTATGTGATCCATAACTCTATTGGTCATGTGGCACAATTGCTATAACAAATACATGATGCATTCATGTGTGACCCAAGTTTAATGTGGCTATGTTGTGATAGAAATGGAGGCACTCATATAATGTAGTTAATTCAGGTTGTATAATGTAGGTTTCAATCATCATTGGGTGCATTCAAGTTGTCTCAAGTTTAACAGGTTAGGATGTAATTATAGCATGATCAAAGAGTGATTACCTCTTGCTGCAATAAAGAGCCTATAACTCTGGGTGATATGCAGAGTGGTTGTGTTATATCAATTATGTATTGCATTCAAGCACAAACCATGTTTAATGGGCTATTCTAGAGAGTGATCAAGATTTCTAAACCTTATGAATGTTACTTAAAAGCGTATAGCTTAAACTACAAACCAAGTTTGTTACATATTTGAATGAAATCTTGGGTTACCGCAAACTATAATAATGTGATCTTCTAATAACCATTATGGAAATTATTAAAGAAAGACCCATGCTATATAGGATACATTTCTCTAATTAGGTTTACATACCTTAATGATCAAACAGAAGTTTCCCACACACTCTAGGATACAATCCAAGATCATACCACAAATTTGTCAAGACAACTAATTTTCTGACCCAAGATTTAAGGTTGTTTTTTAATACCAACAAAAACATTGGTAAGAGCATGATTAGGGTACAAACCCTAGGCCTCCATAAAAAAATAAACAACTCTAGTGGATTAGTGAGGTTGCAATACCAGAAAGATTGAGACATTGTAGCTAATAAAAAAATCTTGCAATCTAAAGATTGTAGCTAATAACAAGCACACTATGTAGCTTAGTGACATTTGTAAATGTAATCTATGGTAAGAAGAATGACAGTCACTTGAGATGTGACAGTCAAAAAGAGGCTGAGCAGTGACAAGATAATAAAGCTCAAACCTTGCTTAGTAAAGTGGAGATTTTAACAGCGAGTTTCCTTACCCCCTTGCTGACCTTAAGGGTTTTTCAAATGCTTTTGGTAGTGTTAGACAAGGAAAATGAAATCAAGGAATGGCTATCCAAATAAAGTAATAGTGGTAATCATAGGTTCAATGTTTCTTCTTAGCCATTAATGTATAAAGGAGGTAGTCGATTGCATGTTTGAGCAGTGTTTTGAGACTCATCAAAGATGGGAGAATAGTGAATAATACCTTGTGGATTGTGAAGTAGTGTCAATAAGGTTGAAGGATCTTAAGATCTACAATACCATGAAACAATGAGTCCCCTGTAGTAAGTAGGCAGTCTATAGGGCATAGTTTGATTTTATAGAAGGATGCTCATGAAAGGAACCTTCAAGTGATAGTGAGTGAGCCATTTGAGATTGCAGCTGAGGGTGCAATACCCAGTCTTAAAGGAAGTTAGAAAAGCAGTAAATATGCAAGAAAATAAAATCGTACACAACAATTCAAAATGTTATCTTGTATAATGCCTTGAGTTTGAAGACAAAAATCTCATTGTATCTTGATGAAAGTGGTGACCTTAATGGTCAATCACTAGCAACCATGATTTTAAAACATGCTATTGTGCTTATGGAGGCAACATTTTAAGCAAGGCAGTGAGTGGTGGTTTGGAACAATGGCAGGTATGAAGGACTTGCTTTATATGCATACTATGTAGTCTAGCTTAAGACACCATTCTTATAAGAGATTGATGGTGGATTATGGAACTCAAGGGTTACCATGAAAAGGATTAAAAAAAAGACTGAGATCTATTTAAAATTCACGGTCATGAAGATATTAAATATGTCACATGTAAAACCCTAGTAGCTGGAGTAATGAATACAATGCCAAAGAGGATAGTGTGCTGGGGCAGATTTAGGAGATCTCCACATTATATTATTATAGGGAAATACATCATTTATTTATTTTTTTAATTAAAAGAAATCATTCTAAACAATATATAGGATACATTGATACTTCAAAAGCCTCTAAAGGAATTTGAGATTATGCAAATATATGTCAAGTAAATACCTAGATTACAAATAGTAGCGGGAATAATTTAAGATTTGTTGAGTAGAGCAGGAATGAGATAAGCAGAAATGAATCCTATGCCTCCTTTCACACACATCTCCTCACCATTCTCTGTCATTCTTTATGGAAACACTTCTCCATTTTGGCGGTCTATGCTTGAAAATAATGTTTTGACGAAGGTTTTAGAGTATGTTTATTAAAATGAAAACTCCAGTCTAGTGGGCTATGCCTGAAAATAAGATTTTGAAAAAAGTTTTAGGGTATGTTTATTAAAGTTTTAGAGTATTTTGGTGGGCTATATTCTTGATTCCTTAAATGATTTATTCAAATGGATTGTGACTAAATAAATGAATAACTATTTAGTCATTTTGATTTGTGTGACTAATTAATTTTTAATCAACAACCAAACTAGTAATTTGTTTACTCATTTATAGCCAAGTTGCAAAAAATGAGCAGAATTTAGTCATTTTTAGTTGTTGTGACTAAAAGTTTTAGTCACCTAGTCATTTATTTTCCAAATTATACTAGTGTGTGCTTCCTTGTGTGATTAGGGGTCTCTCAATGTTGAGGGCCCTAGGGATAAGATCATCATAAGAAGTGACACATTGCATCTTTAACTAAAAGGATAAATCTGTATTGACATTAGCAATTATGATTCCGACTTGTTGCTCCTTAGGAATGGGTCACTTTCTCTTACTAGCTCGCTACCTCCATCGTTGTAGGAAGTTTGCGATCAAGTTCAATATTCTGATTTTAGGAGTCTTAAAGGTTGGAAATCATAGTAAAATTATATTTTAATAAGTTTTGGAATTAGCATTTTAAAGTGTTTTTTGGGGTCATTAACTTCAGACTATCTTCTCTTTTGCAGGGGTGGTTGTATGCCAATTTTTTTTGGTGTAAAATATTGGAATTATTAGATTTTGTTACCTATCTATGAATACAAATTATTGGAGTGTGAGTTTGATATTTTTTGAAGATATAAATAGTCAATCTTGGTAAAGAAAAATCATGTCAGATAATATTAGTCCAGAACAAAATGAAGAGACACTTGATAGATTGTGGGCTAGATTGAAAAGAAAGGGTGATGGGAAATGTTATTGTCCTTGCAATAATTGCAAGGGATTAAAGATGAGATGGATTTTAATCACAAAAACTGAGAAAAATTATAGGAATCATGGTCACGTTGAAGGGGGGCATGATTATCGTCCATTGGTAAGTTATTCATTATATGTGTTTGATATGGAGGGGGTTGGAGGAATCAATCATAGATTCCTGCTCTAGGTCTTGCTTGCAAGACCTCCTTGGTGTTTTACTTCACCACCTTGACCTATAGGCCCCTTCACATGTTTAGGTACCCCTGGTTCTCCTGGCCAACCCCACTACCATCACCGTTCAACCAACCAAGTCAATCTTGGTGCAATGTCTCCAACTCTTCCTTAGCCCTTAATCTACCCTAAAGGCTAACCTAACCTCAAAACTCAATTAGATATTTGCAGGGGTGTAGAGGTGTCTCCAATAGCTTCATACCATCCTCCTAGGGATCTTGAAGGTTCACCATACTCCACCTTCTCATTGTCTTCATCAAACCCTCATTTAGGGTTGAAAAAGGCTACTAGTCCTAGAGCCCCAATTAGGCCTCTTTCTTTGAGAAAATAGGCTTAATCTCAATTATTTCTAAAGAACACCCCAATCTTTCCTTGGGGTCCCTGGTCCATTTTTCCACCTCTCAAATATTTTTGAGGTCTTAGTCCTTCACTATTTGTACAACGCCTCCACTTGAAGATGGGCAAAAACTAGGGTTTTTAGGCCTTTTTCTGGCTACTTCCAAACTGTCAGGTATTTCTCACACCAAATGGGTTGATGGAGCTTCCTGCTGACCACCAGGTCTTGGCAAGACTCACATCTACCTTCTCCAAAAGGAAATTTATCAAAACCTTATCACCCCTGCAAGTTATGTGCTATGCACTCCTTGTCTTCCCTAGCCGGACTCCTCCTGGCTCGCCTAGGGCAAGACTTTGCTAGCAGCTCCTGTACACACACAAACCCTAAAACCTACCATATTTACACACATGGAGTCTAGTCACTATTCCCAAAGGGCCATACAATTTGTACGGTGGGAAAGTGAGCTAAATTTCCATTTTCTCCAAACTGCCTGGTTCAGACCAACAACAAAGTGGAATCAAACTTATTTACAAATAGTGCTTGAAAAATGAACAAGGAAGCTAATTAATGACACACAAAGTTTGTATCCTAACAACACTACATCCTATGTTTAAAACAATAACAGATCTAATCCATTAAAGCTCTGTTTTTAAGCAAAAATTAGAAAATAACTTTCAAAACACTATTTTTCCTTCAATTTCACAAAATTTCACGACAATGTCAATGCTTCTAACCCTACTCTCAGGTCAAGGCACATCTTAAATAGGTTTCAAAAATAGTGCTCGCCCAAGGCAAGAATTTTGTAGTAGCTCCTTTACACACACAAACCCTATAACCTACCATATGCACACACATGGAGTCTAGTCACTATTCCCAAAGGGCCGTACAATTTGTACAGTGGGAAAGTGAGCTAAATCTCCATTTTCTCCAAACTGCCTGGTTCAGACCAGCAACAGAGTGGAATCAAACTTATTTACAAATAATACTTGAAAAATGAACAAGGAAGCTAATTAATGACACAAAAAGTTTGTATCCTAACAACACTACATCCTACGTTCAAAACAGTAACATATCTAATCCATTAAAGCTCTATTTTTAAGCAAAAATTAGAAAATAACTCTCAAAACACTGTTTTTCCTTCAATTTCACAAAATTTCACCACAATGTCAATGCTTCTAACCCTACTCTTAGGTCGAGGCACATCTTAAATAGGTTTAAAAAATAGTTAAGCTCCCTTGGTCAGACATGTAAGTTATTAAAATGGCAAAGTTGTAAAATGCACTGTGTTTTTCAACTTTTGCCAAATTTTAGAAAACTAAGTAAAAAAGAGTTTTCTTTTAAACTCATTCTCCCTCTCCACTCCTTAACCTATTGACCACTACTGAGCACAACCTACTTTTAAACCTCTAACTCTATCCAAATGGTCAACATGACCTTCATGATAACATTACAAAAACAAAACTTCATTCTAGACTTCCTAACTGATTAGTGTTTCCTAGGTGCTCCTGCACTAGTGTTTATATTGATTGAATTTGTAAATGTTTATATCATTTTAACATTTTATATATATATAATCACTTGATCATGATCATGGTTTATTTGTGTCTCATTATTATAAAGGTGGGGTGCCCTATGTAAGGAAAGCTAGATGCAGAAGCAACTCTCCTAACGTCAAAACCTCAAGGAAGAATGCAAAGATACCTTTTAAATTTTACAATTATAGTCCAATTAAGATGCACATGAAAGAGATAATAGAAACAGAGAATTAGACATACACATATGAACACCAGATTTACGTGGGAAAACAATTACGAGAGAAAAACCCACCACACCAAGAGAAGTCACTTTGTATTATAGTAATAAAGATTACATACAGAGATCCGACTTATCTTTCTGATGTCATTTTACAACAACATTCACCATGAACAACCTTGTGACAGTACATTCACGTTACAGTCTTCACATAATAGAATTCATCCACAGATCATACAATCACACAACAATCCGTCAATCCATCGAACTAGACACCATCTGCTACTCCAGACTATATTCATGTTACCCCTGTCTGTCGAGCTTCCTCTCATAACTGCCACAACGAACTATCTTCCAATGGTTCCCATTTGGCTTCTCTGATTGGTCGACTACAAGCCACATAGGATAGTCTTCACTCGGTCAAAAGGCTTCAACTTGTGTTGGCATGCCGGTGAGACACTAACCATGTCTCCCTGATGCCACACAACCAACATTCGATATCACCAAGAGTCATCCTTATCGCCGAGATGCTACATCGAGTCTAGAGAGCTATCGCTCAGACTTCACCATGTCACCAAGACCTCATACCAACAATCATCACATGTATCACTATCGCCAAGACTTATAACGCTATTGGTGAAACATCATACCAAAGCTTCAAATTCACACAGACATGAGTGTTCTCATCGGCAAGACAATCATCTTTCACCAAGACATCACATTGAGCTCCTTTCATTATCCCGACGACTCCAATGTAAAAACATTCGCCAAGACATCACACATCGATAAGACTTCTTACCGAGTCACCGCATGTTACTCCGAGTGTATACTGTTGGTGAGACAAACCAACTGTCGCCAGGAGTTCTTAGTGAAACCTCCATGTTACCCTGAGGACACCAAGCGAATGCTATCAGCGAGACATTCCTATCGGTAAGACCACATACTGAAACATCGTAAGTTACTCCGATGACCACATGTGTAACACCTTGTCAACAAGACTTTTAGCTATCACTGGGACTTCACACCGAAGTAAGCCTTTCGGCCAAGGGTCTCCTTGATATAAGATATGAATGGCCTGTCAGCCAAAGATATTCACTCGACATAGGGTTACAACGACTGTCACAAGTCATAGCGATAAGCTCCTTCGCCATGATTTAAACATTGTCTCGGCAATCTCTACAAACAACAAGATCCAAAGCTGCTAGTCGGCCAGACCTAAAGCATGTCACACCAACTTGCCTCTCTTAGAGGTTTCAGCCTGTGAGATTGAGGCATATATTTCCAACACCCTAGGGCAGATGATATGGATTATCACGGCCCAGAGAATGTGGTTTTGCAAGTGGATGAACATGGAGCTGTGAATATTGAAGTTGAAGTTAATGATCCTATGGAAGAAGATGATCATGTGCTAGAAAACATAGTTGAAGATGATGGTACAAATACATTGATCCGTGACACATTTAATGGTAGAGCTGATCATGATGATCGAGATGACTTTGATGATGTTCATGATTTACCTGTACTTGAGAAGGCATACAAGCCCCTTTATGAAGGCTCCCAAACAACTCTTCTCTCTATTGTATTGTTGCTGTTGAACTTGAAGGTTATGAATGGTTTATCAAACATAGCAATCTCACGGATGTTAAGGTATGTCATATATGTCATCTTTTTCATCTATTTTAATTGTTGTTAGTTCATCACTAGTAAATAAAGGATGAAATATGTACCATTAATATTCTTTATATTAACAAATTATTTTTTGTTGTAGATTGATTGGTGAATTTTTGTTACCACCATCAAATATTTTACCTCGCTCATACCAAGATTTATATGCCATTATGAAAGATATCAGAATGGAGTATCAAGCATAGATGCATGTCCCAATGATCATATTATATATCATAAACAACAAGAATTTGCAATGAGAATGCCCGAATTTCATATCAATAGATATCAAACAAATCAACTAACAATAAAGGTGCCTGCAAGGTTCTTCATTATATTCCCATTATTCGGTATGTGCAGGATCATCATGGAAAAAATAGGCCCTTAAGTGGCAAAAAATTTAGAAAAATCAGAGTTAGGCAGCTTGATGTAAAAATTTGAATAAGTTATCGATATTATTTCAAAAATATGTAAGAATATAATTTGTAGAAAATTGAATGTAGTTTCAAACTACTAGGTTTATTTAAGAAAAAAAATCTATTTGGTGAAAATTTGAAATTTCAATGCAGTAGTACTTAAATTTTAGGGAAAAATAAGAAGTAGGTGCCCTGTGACCACCCTAACCATAATAAAATGATAATATTTTTTTATAATATTTTAGACATAAGTAGAGGAATCATGTCCAGATGTGATGCATATTTTTTGTAATATTTTTCCACGTAAATAATTAATTATGAATTTTTATTACAACTTTTAAAAAATATAAAAATTCATATGTCCCACTAATCTTTAACTTTGTCAAAACTTCATGAAATTCAAATTTTCTTTTTAATCCCATAGTATGTAGCATATAAATGTGATGTTTTTGATTCAAAAAATGTGATATCATTTGAAAGCTATAAATTTTTTTCAATAAGCCTATCAATTAGGAATTTAGTTGTAATTCAAATAGAAAATGAATAATAATTATTTATTAAATTCAAAGTAAAACATAATTTATATTGGTGGAAAGCTGAGAAACTCCTTTAAAAACCCTTTTCATTTCATTAATTTTGGTTAATAAAAAGTCATCAGCCACATACCCTACAAATACCCATCATATTACCACTTTTTGGCCCATCATGATCCTGCACATACCGATTCCACGTATGCAACGATTATTTAGGTGTGAAATATTAGCACAATTTATGGATTACCATGCACAGATTAGAAGTGGAGATGACATTCTTCGAATGCCTATGGATGGTTCTGCATTTAGGGACATGGAGGAAAAATGGTCACACTTTAAAGAAGAACCTCGTAATCTTAGGCTTTCATTGGGAGTGGACGGTGTCAATCCATTTGGAGAGCTGAGATCTATTTACTCGGTGTGGCCTGTTTTTGTTATCAACAATAACATTCCTCCATGGATGTCAATAAAGAGGGAGCACATAATGTTGTCAATAATTGTTCCAGGTATTTGTTTACATCAATTTTCTTTAGTGTAGTAGCATCTCATTTGTCTTATTTGTTGCATAATGACTTATATTTTTTTCATTCAATATTCATGTACATTAATTTATATATTTTGCAGTAAAATGGTTATAATAATTATGTAATGTTTATGTTCATTCAACTAGGTAAGTACCAAGTTAAAGATATGAATGCATATATCAAGTCTCTTATCGATGAGCTACTAAAGTTATGGAATGGCGTCACTATGTATAACGTCTCTAGACCAATAGGACAAAGACAATTTCAATTCCATGCAATGCTTGTATGGACAATTCATGATGCCCCTGCATAACACATTTTTGTGGTATGTTATAACGCTCGACTGCATTTTAACAATATTTAATTTGATGAAATAGATATCATGCATGTTTTTAAAATAATCTATTCATATATATAATTATAAAAATTGACATATTTAATCCAATTATATATGATCTTGTAGGTCTTCAAACAAAGAGAAAATTTGCATGTCCAATTTGTGGTCCAAAGATGAAATCTCGTCATTCAACAAGTTTAGGAAAGTAGGTGTTTGATGAGTATAGGCACTTCCTCCATAGAAATCATAAGTATCTAACTACTAAAAAACATTTTTCAATGGGAAAGAAGAGACTACATCAAAACCATAAGAATGACACTTGCCTATGGAAGTTGGAATATAATAGAATTAATCGCCAAGGTTATACATCGGATCAAATTGTTTATCTATCATATATAATATGTTTTGAATTTATATTTTTATATTGTGTTGTGTTTAATCATGTTGTAATTCGACAATTTTCATTGTTAATTTGTTTAACTATATGCTTCATGAAGGTTGTCAAGGCATTAATGGTTGGCTCACAAGGACCTAAAAATTATCCTAGACAATTTAGTAGGTTGCCCTACTATGAGCAGCTACAAATTGTGCATTTGTTTGATACAATGCATATAAAAAAGAATATAACAAAAATGTTATGAAAAATATTGGATGGAAGGCATGACAAAGAAAAAATTATCAAAATTTGTAGTGACATTCAGGAAGCCAATCATGCAATGAAAAATTTCACTCAATTAAATAGCGATGGAGACCAAATTAATACAAGTGCCCTTCCTTGGTTATTAACTGAGCAACAAAGCAATGCTATAAAATAAGTCATACGAAAAATTTGATTTCCATAGGATTTTGGTAAACCTAACATGTAAACAATATAATAACAAAGAAAGGTGAATTTGGGTCGGATGATGAAAACATGATTGACATACCTTCATTAAGGTAGTTATTCTCGTATATTATATACACTTGTATAATGCATGTAATTTTCAGTGTTTTTACTACTTTTGAAAAATAATGAAAAGATCATTTTATAATTGTTGCAAGACGCTCTACCTCTATCTCCTAGACAACTTTGACAACAATGTCAAGCAAGTTATATAATGATCTTGGAAAATACATTAGGGTAAGTAGCAATATTTGTTCAATTCATTGTATACATATTTTAATTTCCATTTGTTTTACTTGTTATTTAATATACTAATATTTTTGTTAAATCTTGTTAATATATTTGTGCCTTGAATCACTTGTAGATGGCATCATCTAAAGAAATCCATAAAGAAGATATAAATTATTGGAAGAGAAAAATTCCTCGTCTAATGTGTGAAATGCAAAAGTGTCTACCTTTGACATTTTTCAATGCACAAGAACACTATCTCATACACCAAGTTGAGGAGATTGAATTGTGTGGACCTGTACACACAAGGTCAATGTGGATGGTTGAGAGGCACTTGAAATTTTTGAAGGCTTTGGTTAGACAAAGAGCACATCCCGAGGGTTCTATGGTGGAGGGATATATGGTATACCAGACCATGGTGTACATTAGTGAATATCTTCCTAAGTTTGCAGCAAAGATCCATGTAGATCGCATTTTGGATCCCAACTCCATTAACAAATTCGAAGGGGAGTACTTGATGGGGAAAGGTAGATTGAGGAAAGTGAGGTAATTATAAGATGGTCATGGAGATTAATTGGAATACATTTTACATATGATTTTTATTTATATTGTACTTATTTAATTTTTAATCTTCAATATACATCAATTATAAATTAAGGTTGTATATTGTGGTATTTAACTAATTATACACCGTTTGTGAATTTCAAATTTTTTTGATATAGTTGGTCAAGAGTGGGTGCACTACATTTGTACATCACAAAAAATCTTGATTGGATGATGGTATGGATTGAACGATGTCAACAATCTGGTCACGCATTAACATGGGAAGGTGTGGCTTTATTGGTTAAAGAAGCTCATCGTAATGGAGATTCCAATGTTACACAAAGGGAAATTGATTTAGCATATAGTTTAAGAGATAAATAGGTACGCATAAATATATTAATCACCCATATTATTTATTATTTTCAATTATATTGATGTATATATATGTTGAGATTGTTTTCTTTGCATACATTCGGCCAAGAATAAATATGTTTATCAACTGACAATATTGCAATAATTTTTACATCTTTGACATATTGCAAGTGAAACACCACAAGGCTATGTGGTGCAATGGTCATAAATTTCGAATCAAATGTTGGATGACTTGAAGAAAACTTGTGATTCTGGTATAATTGCAGTCTTTCAGGTGACTAATGTTTTATCTAGAAGCGACATACATCTAGAAGTCTAAGAAAATTGATACTATGGGATTTTGGATGATATACTTGAGTGTGACTTTAAGTCCTTCAGATTAATTTTGTTTGTCGTCCTATGGTACAGGTTATGATTGAATGAAAATGATCCTGAGAGAACTGTTATTGAACATGATAATGGATTTACCATGGTTAATACAAGGTTGATCGAGCAAGCTGGAAATGAGCCCTATGTTCTTCCAAGCCAATGTGAGCAGGTATTTTACTCAGAGGTTCCTGGTAGACCTGGTTGGTCATTTGTTATTAAACATGATCCAAGAGGAAGGCCAATAAAGTATAATGTGGTGGAAGAAGAAGATACTGAAGAACTAGAAGATGATGTAGATGATGATCAGGATCAATAGTTAGTTGATGATGTCCCTGATGAAGATGTCGAAGAGGAGGAACTAGATCATGATGATGTAGGAGTTAATGTTCATGAAGATGATATCCATGTGGATGATGACATTATCAAAACTAATATGACGATGATGATGATATGACCAATCCTTACAATGTCGAATCTGGATCAGATGATACAGACAAAGAGTTGGATGAAGAAGAAGATCAATGACATTGAAATGCATGAGTTATGCGATTATATTATCTATTTGATATTAATTTCTTGATAAAATTATATTTGACTTATGTGGTTACATAATTAATTCATGATGTTTTTAATTTTTATGCCATTACATAATTAATTTAATGATGTACTTTTTAATGTTTGAAAGATCAAAAAATTAAAACATTTCAATAGTGATGTTAACAACCTTGAAATTATTGTGTTTTATGTTTCATGTGATCATAAAAGATTAAATAGTTAGTTGTAGAGGTGGTTGTTCAGTGGTTGACATGTAAAAGCATTTAAAAGGCATAAAGTGATCATTGTAATGGTTGTTGATGGTTGAGGATTTAAAATACAATCTCTTGACATTCAAAAATTTGTGTTTTTCTTCAAAATTTCTGTATTTTTTCTATTATGCAACACTATACGGTCACATGCAGCCATATTTTGATGTGAAACCAATTCTAGGTCATGAAGATATGTGTTAACTTTTATTTGAATCTGATTTGAGGGCTTAAGGAATTGATTTGAGTTAGAAAGCTTCATTTCTTTGCATACAACCCAGTTACCCTATTTTTGAGGGTTTTGTAGTCCAAATATGATATAAAGGGGCTCTTACACTTTTTTGTGATTACTGTAGCTTTTGTAAAAGGCCCCATGGATATTTTTGTAATTGTAGGATGCATGAATAGGGTGTAGAATGAGAAATAAAGAAGGTATAGCTGTTGTCCTCAAGAGTTTTGTGAAGAAAAGCATGTGAAATGACATGTACTTTTTCGCCCGATGCTTGTTTTCTCCTTCATTTTCTATAAGAAGGATTTCAAGGCCAGAAGTACGGGTTAGCAAGTTAGATATTTTTTGGTCGAGTCTAGGTAGAGTTGCAGAGAAAATTGTAAAGTTCGATGGTTTTAAGGAAAATGCAATTTAGGTTTTGAGTCATTTTGTAGTAGGTTTTGAATTCATAGGGATTTGATGTTTTATGACAGTATTGGAATTTGAATTGAAATGATTAATTAAACTCATGTCTCTCCATTGTATATGTATATCTGAATTTTGAATAAGATAATCAAGGGTTGTCTCGTTTATCTCACTCTTGTGGTGTGTATGATTTCTGTTTTGGCTTTAATTCAAGGAATTAATTAAAATGCTTGAATGGGATTGTAGGTGGATATGTTCTATATAAGGATTTGATAAGTAGTATTGGATTAGAATACATGTTGATGAAATTTTAAAGAAATTTTCTCAAGGATCTTATATGTTATGTGTTAAATTTGTCATAAACCCTTAGATGCTTATGAATTTGACTCCCTCAATGGATATATGGCACTGTTGTAAGTTGTACTAATCTGTATGGTTCAATATTTTGTTTCTCTTTACCTAGTGCTTGCTACAAATTGCAAATCAATGACTATTTTACACTGTGGAATGTGTTGTAGTTATCTCATGCTCCAAATAGTTGATATTATTGATGAACAACCAATTCTATTCAATATTATGCTATTATGTTGAGCTATTAAATGAGATTATCTGTTGTTGTTAATTTTGTTTACGATAATGGTGAAGAGGTTGTAAACGCATTAAGGGATCACCCTCCTGAGTCTTGTAGAGCCCAAAGTGTAGGAGGTCTTTAAAATCCTTGTCAGTTGGTCCAGATCCTTTGAGCTGCCCTTAATTGGAATTGACAATTCCATAGGTAAATTAGAAGACCAACCTGGTTACAGTAAAAAAAACCAAGTAGAGGGGAGAGAGATAGAGGGATTTAGTGAGAGTAGAGGAAGGAGGAGAGAGAGATAGAGGGTAGAGGGTTAAGGGTAGAGAGGGGAGGGGAGATAAGAGGAGTGATTGAGAGAGAGACTTGAGAGAGGGAGAGGGGGTAGAAGGTGAGACTTGAGAGAGAGAGGAGGAGGAGTGGGAGAGAGATAGATGGTAGAGGGTTTAAGGGTTCAAAGTTTAAGGGTTAATGGTTTAGGGTTTAGGGTTAAAGGTAGAGGGGAGAGAGATATAGAGAGTGAGTGAGAGGGAGAGGGGGTAGGAGGGAGAGTCTTGATAGAGAGAGAGGGAGGGAGTGGGAGAGAGATAAAGGGTAGAGGCTTTAAGGATTTAAGGGCTAAGGGTTAAGGGTTAAGGGTTAAGGGTTTAGGGTTTAGGGTTAAAGGTAGAGGGGAGAGAGATAGAGGGAGTGAGTGAGAGAGAGATCCTTGAGAGAGAGAGAGAGGGAGGGAGTGGGAGAGAGATAGAGGGTAGAGGATTTAAGGATTTGAGGGTTAAGGGTAGAGTGGAGAGAGAGAGAGAGAGAGGATGGGGAAGGGAGAGGGGAAGAGGGGAGGAAGGGGAGAGAGAGAGACATAAGAGAGGGAGTGGTGCTAGGACAAAGAGACTTCAGAGAGAGAGAGAGACCTGAGAGAGGGAGTGGTGCTAGTACAAAGAGACTTCAGAGAGAGAGAGAGACCTGAGAGAGGGAGTGGTGCTAGGATAGAGAGACTTCAGAAAAAGAGAGAGGGGGAGGGAGTGGGAGATAGATAGAGGGATAAAGGGTTAAGGTTAGAGGGTAGAGGGTTTAAGTTTTTAGGGTTTAAGGTTAAGGGTTAAGGGTTTAGGGTTTAGGGTTTAAGGGCAGAGGGAGACACATAGAGGGAGTGAGGGAGAGATAAAGAGAAAACCCAAGAGAGGGAGAGGGGTAGGAGGGAGATACTTGAGAGAGAGAGAGAGAGAGAGAGGGTAGAGGGTAGAGGGTTTAAGGGTTTAGGTTAAGGGTAGAGAGGAGAGAGATAGAGAGAGGGAGTGAGAGAGAGAGACCTAAAAGAGGGAGAGGGGTAGAGGAGAGACTTGACAGAGAGAGAGGGTAGAGGGTAGAGGGTTTAAGGTTTAAGGGTTGAGGGTTATGGGTAGAGGGAGAGATATAGAGGATCTCGTGAGAGAGAGAGAGAGGAGGAGGGAGAGAGATAGAGAGTAGAGGGTTAAGGGTAGATGGAGGGATATAAGATGAAAGAGAGAGAGAGAGAGACTTGAGAGAGGGAGAGAGGGGGTGAGGGAAGGCAGACTTGAGAGAGAGAGGGAAAGAGTGGGAGGGAGGGAGAGAGATATGCAGAGGGTTTGCTGGCTTCTAGAGTTTAATGGTTAAGGGTTTGTGGGTCAGGAGAGGGGAGAGAGAGAGAGAGAGAGAGAGAGAGAGATGGGGTAGGAGGGAGAGAATTGAGAGAGAGAGAGGGTAGAGGGTTTAAGGGTTAATGGTTTAGGGTTTAGGGTTATGGGTAGTGATGGAACTTCAAAGTTTTGTTCTCTATGTTCTCTTTTATCCTGCCTTGTGTCTCTGGTCATCTATGGTGTTTGGGAAAAGCCTAAGGATGGGGTTTTACCTTCGTCTTCATGTAAAACGCTAGTGTTCATCTTACACCTTGGATGGGATCTATTTGGATGTTACTTTTTGGGAAGGTTTTAAAACGACTTAAGCCCCATCACTTCGTCTAGGTTGGATCCCCTTTTGTTTTATCATTTTATTTCCTTCGCCTGAATTTATTTTTCCTAAGTATTTTGTTGGTCCTGTGTTCCCTCGTTGAAACAACTTATGTCATTATTTTTCATCAGCCTAGTGATGTCCCCTTATTCCTTTAGGGGAGAGGGCCTAGTAGTCGTGTAGGCTAACTTTCTTAGCATGTAGCAATTGACTAGAATATTGTAGAACCTTCATTTTTTTTTTGAAATGTAGACTGGTCTCTTATTTATCTATAACTAAGGTTTAGAGGTGCGACTCATCATGCAACTCGCCACATCGGCGGATCTTTTGAGAAGTGTCTAAAATTTGAATTTTTAAAGGTTTGACCAAAACTTAATCATGGAACCCCCAATAGTTGAACCAAAAAAATATCATTTGTTGCTTTTAGAATATGATATTTTTATTTAAATAAAAATTAATATACAACCTAAGTGGACCAAATACTTATTGATAACCATAAATATTTGATATCTCTACCTTTTATATTCAACACATATGGACTAATAGTTGAACACAAAAAATCTATTTGTTGTTATAAAAACAACACATAATTATTTAAAATACAACTTATATTGAACAAAAATGGACCAATAGTTGA
Source organism: Sequoia sempervirens (assembly GCA_007258455.2). Taxonomy (NCBI): domain Eukaryota; kingdom Viridiplantae; phylum Streptophyta; class Pinopsida; order Cupressales; family Cupressaceae; genus Sequoia; species Sequoia sempervirens. The sequence continues at coordinate 82,798 of VDFB02009590.1, read as the reverse complement.
ACACTAATTTTTTTGAAAATCCTTCACATTTAATGGGAAAATATATGTTATTTATTGTGCTCACCTTTTATATTTGTGATAGGACAAACTATTAATATAAAATTATCCAATGCTTGTACATTGCTACCCCAATTGTTGTACACATAAGAACAATATTTTTTCACTATGATAACAATACTTGTTTAAATGAGTGTCTTATTTTATTAAATGATCATTTTATTTTTTAAATGATATACTTATAGTGGAGAGTTGTGATATTTTATTTGAAACAAAAAAATACTTATTTCACTTCTTCATGAATGTATTTATGTTTTATTCATATAACATTTAGAGGTTCTCATGTGTTCAAGTATGGGTCCATTTTTTTTATCAGCATTTGGACTTTTTATTTACAATATATAGTATAAATATGTGGTAAGACTGGGTAATATCTTTATTTACATTTGGAATTTTTATTTACAATATATAGTATAAATATGTGGTAAGACTGGGTATTATCATCACGATTAAGTGTGACTATTGGACCCTGTAGGACTACTGGGCCCTCTCCCCTAATAATTTTTTTTATTTTGCAGAGGGACAAGTTTGCATGGCCGTAGATCAATTATCGTGTGATCTCAGCCATTCCTTGCTATCCCGCAATGACCCCACCACACTATCTTTCTTGATCGTGATATCACAGGCGAGTGCCACGTGTCTCATCCAGTGAAGCCAAAGGAATGATAAATACTTTGATGCGTCTTTAATACATTATGTCACGGGTTACTAAAGCAATTATAAGATGCACGTGTTTTAAATCAACGAAGATGTTATAATCTTAGTAGAAAGGTGCTCAATGTTTAATAACAAGGCTGACAACTATGTTGAACGAACAAGATTGCCAATGGTTGAGATCCACGGTTGCCCGCCATCGTGTGATCAAAATTTGTGAGGTCTTTATTGATTGCAATATCACGGGTGGGCACAACGTGGATCTCCTTGGCAACGAGTAGTATGGTGGGCCCCTTATTGCCACGATGGAGACTATGTCATTTTTCTTTGAACGCAGCCGCCCGATGATCTCACCAAGGTGAAGGATCGACGACTAATATTTGAATCTGCATCAAATGTGATTAGAGTCATTCCTACAGTGCGTGAGTAAGATTTAATGGCGGCCATGAGATCTACTACCATGGTTTGATCGAAATAAAGCAACTATTCTTTTGCTTTTGGTATCACAAAGCATTCAAAACATCTTAAATGGGGATTGTCGGTGGATATGTTTTGGATAAGGATTTGATAAGTAGTATTGGGTTAGAATACATGTTGATGAAATTGTAAAGCAATGTTCTCAAGGATCTTATATGTTATGTGTTAAATCTGTCATAAACCCTTAGATGTTTATGAATTTGACTCCCTCAATGGATATATGGCACTAATGTAAGTTGTACTAATTTATATGGTTGAGTATTTTGTTTGTATTTACCTAGCTCTTGCTACAAATTGCAAATCAATGACTATTTTACATTGTGGAATATGTTGTAGTTATCTCATGCTCCAAATAGTTGATATTACTGATGAACAACCAATTCTATTTAGTATTATGCTATTATGTTGAGCTATTAAATGAGATTATCTGTTGTTGTTAATGTTGTTTACGATAATGGTGCAGAGGTTGTAAACGCATTAAGGGATCCCCCTCCCGGATCTTGCAGAGCCCAAAGTGTAGGAGGTCTTTAAAATCCTCATTAGTTGGTCCAGGTCCTTCGAGCTGCCCTTGATTGGAATTGGAAATTCCATAGGTAAACTAGAAGACCAACCTGGTTATAGTAAAAACAACCAACAGGTAGAGGGGAGAGAGATAGAGGGACTTAGTGAGAGAGAGAAGGAGGGAGTGGGAGAGATAGAGGTGAAGGGTTAAGTGTAGGGGAGGGAGATAAGAGTGAGTGAGTGAGTGAGAGAGATACTTAGAGAGAGGGAGAGGGGTAGGAGGTGGAGACTTGAGGAGAGAGAGTGAGAGTGGGAGGGAGATAAAGGGGTGCAGAGGGGTTTAAGGGTTAATGGTTTAGGGTTTAGGGTTAAAGGTAGAGGGTGTTGGTTTGTTTTTTACACTATAACTAGGTTGGTCTTCTAATCTACCTATGGGATTGCCAATTCCAATCAAGGGTAGCTTGAAGGACTTGGACCAACTGACGAGGACTTTAAAAAGCTTCCTACACTTTGGGCTCTACAAGACCTGGGAGGGTGATCCCTTAATGTGTTTACAACCTCTGCACCAATATCATAAACAACATTAACACATAACATATAATCCCATTGAATAGCTCAACAAAATAGGATAATATCAAATAAAATTGGCTGTTCACCGATAATATCAACTATGTGGAGCATGCGATAACTACAACACAATCCATAGTAAAATATAGTCATTAATTTATAATTTGTAGCAAGCTCTAGGAAAAGACAAACAATTATTGAACTACACAAATAAGTATAACTTAGATCAGTGCCATATATCCATTACAGGAGTCAAATTCTTAGGCATCTAAAGGTTTATGATAGATTTAATACATAACATATAAGATCCCTGACAATATTGCATTACAATTTCATCAGTATGCATTCTCATCCAATACTACTTATCAAATCCTTATACATAACATATCCGCCTATAATCCCATTCAAAATTTTTAATTAATTCTTTGAATTAAAGCTAAAAAAAAGATTATACACACCACAATAGACGGTTAAACTGAACTGTCTCTCTTGGAATCGCCGCGGAGACGCGGGTTGGTGCCTCGACCAGCTCGATACCGGCAACTGGAACGCAAATTCCCGTTAAAATTGCTGGGAACTTCAATTGCGCCATGGACTTCATTTCAGATAAGGACGGAAGAAAGGACGGGCGGGAGGAATCGTGCGCCATGTGGTCCGGAACAAGTAATATTCAAAGTATTGCTCTTTCCATCATCTTAAGAGAATATTCACCATTCATCGCCGCCAAGAAAAAAGTTAGTAAAAACTCCGCTCCCACAAAACCAAAGGAAATACCATAAAAAGTAAAACAACTATTATACCCACAGCATCCGGTTCCACTGGTAGGTAGTCCATTCCTTTTACTGCTTCCTTAAGGTAAAATTTTGGTTACCCATTTTTTGGTATTCTTCCTTGATTATTGAGTCAAAACTAATCACCTCATTCACCTTGGCATTATAAGGAGTGTATTTTACCGCTACCTGATTTGCATCTCTTTCAAAAGATTTCAAAAATGAGAAGGTACTAATGATTTTATCCATATAGCTCACCAACAAGTCATAATCTGAGTCATCACAGATTACTTTAATTTGATCATTCATAACTTCACGTGCTTGATCCTGCCACTACTGGAGTGACCCAATTTTCCCTTGCTCATCAATTATATCTAGTAACAATGTGTTACCCCAATCATTAAAATTCTTCACCAATTCCCTGATCTTCCTACTCAAATCATTTGGTAGGGTCTAAAAAATTTGAAATGATTTAACCAACACTTGAGTAGGCTTTAGTGATTGGGGCCTATTATTTGTATCAAACCTTGAAGCCTTATACATGACATCCAAATCACTGGCCCTAGGGATCCAATTTTCAATCAATGGTATCACTACTTCCTGATCTCTATCAATATTCTTTATTGCATCTAACAAAAAAGAATATAAAGAATGTATAGATAGAAATTTACTATCAACCTTTTCATTTAAATGCCTCAAGACAGTACTAACAATCTCCTTTTTCTTTGAAAAAGATCCCTCCTCACTTACCTTCAATGATGTCTGCAATTCATCAATTCTTTGTAGGATCAACAGAGCACTCTATTTCTTCATGAATTTTTTCTAAAGGAGGGGTGAGAGAAATATTTTGACTGGGAGACCCTGGTGTGGAAACAATTGGAGAAGCAGGAGGCACTAACCCTGTTGTGGAAGGTAATTTACTGGTCCCTAGAGCACTTGATGTCTCCCCAATCTGTTTATACCTAGACCTTTCCACCTCAGTCTGAAACTCAAAATTCCTTTGTTGCATCTTGTTGTATTCCTCAATCAAAAGGTTATACTTCTCCATTAGGCTCTTCTTTTTAGCCTCCTCCCTTTCAACAATCTTTTGGGCCAATTTGGCCACATTCACAGTCAAATTAGTGGCCTCAGTGGTTGAGGTCTCTGAAGCTCTCTTTATTATTAATCCTCCTCTAAAATTTGGATTAATATCCGTAACATTTGGCTTTCTTCCTTGAGAGTCCAATGCCAAAATTTCCAAAGTTTCATAGTCCTCACTGAAGGCAAAATCTTGCAATGCTTCCTTGACTTCTTCAGAGTCTTGCAAAGGATGCTTGGACTTTAAAATAACATTAAATGCTACAACATTTTCAATGTCCCATTCAGGTAGAATCAATGCACCAGCCTGACTCGCCATTATTCTTCCCTCTTCAGAAGTGATGTTCTTAAATTCCTCCATTAATTCAACTTTTACCTCCTCATCAATATCCTGGTCTGACCCGTCAGGCCTTAGTTCTCTTCTCTTCTTACATTTCTCTTGATATTCTTCAAATTTCATCCTCCATACCAATTGAAAGAATATAGGAGTTTTTACAAATGTATTGTCATCTAGAAACTCCTTACATGCTTCCATTCTTGTATCTTGTACACTTTTTCCTTTCATATCTAAATAAGATAGAACCAATTCAGCTAGCCTAGGAGGGGAAGGAATACCAACTTGCATGTCCTAATCAGTAAAAATAATTTCTTCCATCAGATCCTCCTGTGGTTGATCAATTCTTTGTCTTTTAGGGCTTGGCTCGGATGGTGGTGATGAGGGACTGTCTCCTGGTGATGATTCTAAATCAATGATTTTAATTGCCCCAGGCACTTTGAATTTTGGACCTGGTTGTGAAGGCAACTTCATTATTTGCTTTCCTTTTCTGTCCACTTCCTCTTCATCACTGCTATAATCCTTTTTCCTCCTATAAATAGGCCACCTTTCTATAGGCTGGTATGCTGGCCTTGTTTCAATTGGCCTGGCACCTTGTTCCTAAACACCTAGACTCAGTTCTAAATATCTTTTTGGTCCTCAATGTGGCCATAATTTCTTTGAAATTATCCATTAGAAAGTCAATCTTCTTATGGTATGGATTGAACTCCAACAATGGATTATACTTCAGATCCATGTTCTGCACAATATCTAATAGCTTATCATAAGCTATCCTTTTCTCCTTGTTCAACTCTTGCCTATTTAGATCAAATTCATTTATGATCAAATCCTCAGGAAAGTTGAATGTTGGAATTGTGTGCCTCAATCCCACAGGTTGAAACTTCTTGTGAGAAATTTCGGTGAGATTGTTGAGATATCTGGCTGATTTGCTAGTTGATCCTGAACTATCGTTGTGACCTTCAGAATGTCTTGGCGATCGGTATAACCTAAATCTTCGACAGAACCTTGGACAGTCGGAATGATGTTTTGGCCACGGTAGAAAGTCTGGCTGATATCGATGCGACTTGTGAACTCAGTATAACGTCTTGCTGATAGTGAAGACTCTTGGCGATATTGACGGTTGGGCTTTGTGGCATCGGGGAGACACGGTTAGTGTCTCACCGACATGCAAATACATTTTGAACACCTTTGACCGAGTGAGAGACTGTCCTACATGGTGTGCCTTGGACCAATCAAAGAAGGTGGATTATGAACCGTTTATGTGTGGAAGGCTAACAATGTGTTTGGAAACTTCTATACGAGTAAATGGAAACATCTACATTTGGGAAATGGACAACAGTGATGCTGAGCTGAATGTTCGACAGTTGTGATCTGATAGTTGAAAATGAACCATTTCACAGAGACAGTTGAGAATGAATGTATATATGTATGCATTGGATGTTCTGAAGTGTAAGATAGAGAGCAATAGAGAGAAGGCCGAGTGGTTGGCTGAAAGGCCGAAACAGAGAAAATGAGAGGCAGGGTTATGCTGCCGAAATCTCTCTTGATCATGGATCATGGTTGATCTCTTTCTTGGTGATCTGCACTGTATACTATGTGAGGGTATTGCAACAATGCGAAGATTGTATGATCTAATGGATTGATTAGGGAATGTAAAGGGGAGAGTTTGCTACCAGATTGTATCCAAAATGAACAAGATGTAATATTTGAAAAGCCTATGAGCCTGAAATTGTATTGTAACCTTTTGTTGTTGAATAATACAATGGCTCGAACTTTGGAGGGGGGTGATCCCACAATAGTGGTTTACAATTTTTGGCCAAACTGGACACTAAAATAATTGTTTTTAACTTAATCTTCACTTTCGGGCACCTATAGCAGCTAAACCGTGAGGAATTTGAAGATGATGCAAACTAGAGTTTCGTGAAATTTTGTCTATAGATTTTAAATATATTTTTTTCAAAAATTTTGGAAACATATTGCACTTCTTTTTCCATCTCCCTCAAAAAATAGTTTTTTTCAGAAAACAACATTTTTTAAAAGTGACGCTTTCACCGTATAACGTATAATTTTTTTTCCATGAATAATAAAATTCTAATTTTTCAAATTTAGATTCTATAACTCTGGAGATCTAGTACAAGCCCACGGTTAGTTTTGTATTGAATATTTTTTTCTTTTAATCAAGTTTCAAATTCAAACCAATTCGAGACTTTGCATATATAGCAATCAGATAGAAATCTTTTTTGTATGTATCAAAATCTCAATTTTTTTTCTTTTGTTAACGTACAATAAGGACTCTCAATATCTGGTGCACTAATATTTTAAATTTTTTTAATAATCTAATATTTTCCACATGTAAGAGAACAAAAGATCTTGATTTTCAAGAAAAACCTACATTCATAAGAGAAATAAAAAATAAATATAATAATAAAATTAAATTTATTTAAAATTATACTTTTGGGAAGCCAATAAGGAAATGTTAAGGTTTCAAAGTGCTACTTTAAAATGAATTCATTTGATCCCCTAAAAGGTAAATCAAAACTGGTTTTTTATTAGTATTTTGATAGGTGTAAAGGAGACTTTGTTATAGGTATGGTTTAAAACTAGCGAGGTTCTATCCAAGGGGGTTTGATTTAAAGTAGTTTGATCAAACCCTCTTCAATTGGAATTCTTTAAATGTAACCTTTTAAGGCTTAAATCATTATATTTTCTAAAAATATGTGATTTCAGCAAAAATCAGTTCCTCCCAAAAATTGTAAACCAGCTTTGTGGGATAAGCCAGGGTGGGGTTATTTTTACCTGAAAGGGTTTTCCTAAGCAACCTGTGTGTCTCCGCTTTCCGTCTTTATCTATCCAAGGTTTTGTTTCGAGAATCTGTTATTGCTTGTTGTTGAATTTACATGTGCTTCTCTCAGAAGGATTAATGTGGGAAATGAACTATGTCTGTTTCCGCTTTAGGACATAGTTGTACATATCTTTGAGGCAATCTAATCTGAATTAAAGTTACCAAAGGGACTACTATTCTTGGAGGTTTCTCTGAGATGCCCTATATTTTTCCCTTACAAGTGGTATCAGAGCCTTCTTCTGGTTGCTGGTTATGGGTACTTCTCCTGTGAAGATTTCTTAGCTTGTTTGGCTAGAGGAAATGTGGAGGAATGGACTGATTTATTGATCCTTTGGTGAGTGGAAGTCTTGTGATATTTGGAGACATCATGCAACTTGAAGGATGGTGAAGATGGAAAAGGGAGTTGATCATGTTATTTCGTTGTGATCTGTGTCTCCTGGTTGGTAGCGGTATAACCTTAGTGTATGAGGTGGATTTCTTTTCTCCGTGGCTGTGTAGCAGTAAAGCTTTCATATTGGGTGTTTGTCTGAGAGGCTCCTTGATGATATGGAGAAGCCTAGTTTGTTTCTTAGCCATGGAAGAGAGTGCTTATGGTAGGTGGTATTTTGTGGTGTTGGAAGGCACTATTTCTTGTTAGCCTCGAATACATAAAGGCTATGGAGTTAATCATTAGGTGATTTTCAAGCTTCTGAAATAGCCTTTCTCTCTTTCTCGGATGCATGTAGATGTTGGTGGTTTAGATTTGGCCTGAAAGGGGCCTAGATTTCTTGAACTACTATTTTATTTTTAAGGATGTTTTGTACTTGCATGGCTCTATGGTTTTACATGTTTTACACGGTTAAGCAAAACTTGTGGTTATGTGGAGTTGCTGTTAAGCTATTTTCTAGACCCTGGCTTTTGGGGTGTTGCTGGATGAGATAGTTGTAGTTGTGCATGCATGCTTTGTGCATGGTTTGAGGAGGTGTGATTTCTTCTCTGCATGGGAGTGTTGGTATGTGATCTATCACTCAACATTCTTGTGGTGGTGCACATGGGTTCCTTGATTATGGTGCTCATTGTGGACATGATTGGAAAATTAGGTTTGGCGTGATCTAGTGTTTGAGTCATGTTTTCTACGTGGTTATTCTCTTTGAAATATTAGTGTTACAATTTCCAATGTGATGATGGGTTTCCATGTTCGATGTTTGTGATCTATGAGTTATGCGGTTGGTGGATTAGCTACCCATTGGCTACAGTAAGATAACTTGGGAGAACTGTGATGACTTGTCGTGAGAGAAATGTTTCTTGTAACAGTTTGTTGCAGGTTGTGCATATCATTGTGGATATTTTTGTACTACATGTTATACCTTCTATAAGCGCTATTATAGATTTGTATGTCTTTGATCTTCAGGATTTGAATTTACCAGCAGGGAGTTCTCAAGCAGGTTTTATCTCTTCGACCGGGTTGGCACTCTGACCTTCCGAATGGCCGCTATTGAGTTGCTATAGTTTGCGCCATGAGTTTACTAATGCTAATACCTTTTAGGTATGTGTGATTGGATGGAATAACACGAGCTGTGGGTGCTATTTTTAGTTGTGTGGGTTTATTAGTTGGATGGAAGCAGTCAGTCTGATTGTTGTTCTAGCTGGTGTCTTCTATCTTGTTTCTAGAGAATGACTTCACTGTTGTGTTTTGTTTGAGGCTTTGAAGTTAATATTGCTTCTGTATAGCATCTGAGCACAGTGAAGTGGTAGCAGTATCTCATTGATGATATCACTGGGATCTTTTGCTTGTGTTTGTTGGACTGGTGCTTATTTACCTTGGTGTGTTCTTTCTTCCATAGGTGGAATTTTGGAAGATGACAGGGATTGTTGCCTGAATGGTGGACATCTTGAATGTTGGTGTAGAAGTTTTGATGGAGCATGAGAGCAAGTTTTTTTAGATCTATGTGGTTTCCTAGAAAGCTGTGATTGGTTGCATTTTGGTTGCTTTGTTGGATAGTGAGTTGCAGTTGGATGCCTGGTCTTTGTTGTAGATTTTTTGGTGGATTGTTATTTGTGGAATCTTATTGATTGGGTATCTTGAGTATTGCGGGGTTTGAATTGGTGGAGCTAGTGTGGTCTTAGTTTTAGGTTGCTTTGGAGGTGCCTGTGTGATCTTCATCAAGTGGGAGATTGTTGGAATTGTGTGCCTCAATCCCACAAGCTGAAACTTATTGTGAGCA
>VDFB02009590.1:0-73215 GCA_007258455.2 Sequoia sempervirens | reverse complement strand
TCTCTCTCAAGACTCTCCCTCCTACCTACTCTCCCTCTATCAGGTCTCTCTCTCTCACTCACTCCCTCTATCTCTCTCCCCTTTGATGGAACTTTATATTTTTTCTCCTTATGTTCCATTCCTACCCTGCCTAGTGTTACTGGTCTTTCATGGTGTCAGAATTTTCCTCGAGTTGGTGGTTTTAGCTTTATTTTCATATAAAACCCTTGTGTTTATTTTACGCCTTGGTTGGGATCTATTTCGATGTTACTTTTTGAGGGGTTTTAAAATGACTTATGTCCTATTGTTCCATCTAGGTTGAGTCCCTTCGTTTTAATATTTTATTTCCTCTGCATGGTTTTATTTTCCTAAGACTTGGTTGGCCCTGTGTTTCATCATTTAAAAACAACTTTGTCATTGTTTACCATCTTCCTATTGATGTCCCCTTGTCCTTTTAATAAATGTTTTTTTCTTGCAGAAGGATGAAGTTCGCGCGACCATTGATCAACTATCATTTGATCTTAGCCGCTCCCCGCCATCCCGCGATGACCCCACCACACCGCTTTGGTTGATCGTGATATCACAAGCGGGTGCCACGTGTCCTATCTAGTGAGGCCGAAGGTGATAAGTTTGGTTGACCGTCGATCAATTGTCATTAGATCTTAACGGTTTCCCGCCATCACATGATCGAAAGTTGCAAGGTTTTTATTGATTGTGATATCATAGGCGGGCGCCATGTGGCTCATTCGATGAAGCTGAAGGAATGAAGGAAATACTATGGTAAATTAATCCAACCTTAATACATTAAAAGGTGGGTTACTAAAGTATTCTTGAGGTGAACATGTTTTAAATCAGAGGATGTGTTATAATCTTGATGAAAATTTTGCTCGGCAATTAATAATAAGGTTGGTGATTGTGTTGAAGGAAAAAGATCATGAATGCTCAAGATCTACGATTGCCCACCATCACGTGATCCAAAGTTGCAGAATCTTTACTGATTGCGATATCATGAGCGACCGCCACGTGGACTTCCTTGGAAACGTATGGTATGGTGGGCCCCTTATTGCCACGTTGGTGATTGTGTCAACTTGTTTTGAAGATGGTCATTTGATGATTTGATCTAACTGAAGGATCGATGGCTAAAATTTAAATCTGCATCAAATATGGTTGGAGTCGTTCGTGCAGCGCACGACTGAGCTTTAATGGCAGATGATACATTTGCTGGCATGATTTGATCAAGATAAATTCAATTATCCTATTTTATTTGTATCACAAAGAATTCAAGTATTTTGTGGAGCATTTTTAGAGCTGAAAGTGAAGTTGTGAATCTCTGCAACTAGAATTTGGGACTTCTGCAAACAAAGTTGTGAGTTAATTTTTGTGCTTCCCAGTCATTCTACACTTGAATTTGGGAAAATATTTGTTGTGCTTGTCATTGAGCTTGTTCATAAACGTGTTAGGGATATAGTTTAATTATAGTTATGATAAATTGTAGTGTTTTGTTCTATAATTTCTATCTCTAGTTATTCCTAGCTATTCGAAGTGTGAAATTGTAAAAAGACCCTAGTTTGTCCAAGATGGCACTGCCAAAGCAACATTATGGCCAAGTTGACTATTTAAGAAGAAACCTATACGATGATTTCCTGGATCAATTTCCCTAGTCAATGAATGATAGGAAGAAGGGATTGGTTCTAATGCGAGGGAATATCCTAGGGGAAGGGTTAGTATATAATTTCTCTAACATTTTCGATGCTAGGGTTCCTCTCATAGGCTTGGAAATGTTCAGATTATGGTATGGATAGAGGAATTTGCTTCACCCCTTTTCAAACAGTTGGATGTATGATTTGGGAAAGCTAGTGGTCCCAAACGTGTTCCCTGACATAGACTTACTTAGGGCAGTGGCTGCAAGATATGACCCTGTCACATGGGTAATCAGGGATAATGATGGAAAGGTTCTGTTGAAAGTTAATAAAGAAGAGGTCTAGCATATTTTTGAATTGATTGAACTGAGTGAAGACTTGGTTCCTACCAATCTTGAGGAAATGCAGTAGGAATATGCAAAGTTGAAGTCTCTTTTTAGAGCGAAGTTTCTTCCAGCTCATCTGGCTAGGGTAGGAGGTTCACGATTTCATATCAGCCCCAGTTACCAAGAACCTTTTAGATTAAACTATTTTGCAAATCATTTCTTGGCCACTTTCTATTCATTGTGTCAGATTTTGGGTTTTAGTCCTGGTGCGGTGATGCCTATTGCATACATGTTCATGGGGGTGCAAATACAACCACCTAACTTATATGTGACATATGACTTTGCTTCTTTCTTGGCTGAGAGGATACATGAAGGGTTGTCAAAGTTGCAGAAAAATGATACCAGCACTCAATTCTTCTGGTATTCTATGTTGATGCATATGTTCTTGTTCAAGAATGCTAACTTTTTCTCTGAAAAGATGGAATTAAGGAAATCGGTTGATGGAGAAAGATTGTCAGTACAATTATGGGATATAGATTTATCTTGCAATAAGGAAAGTGCCAATTATGTGCAATTTGATAATTACTTTGCTTCAAGATTGAGGGCTAGACTGATGGTGAATGTACCCAAGATCCCTAAGGAATTGCATGATTTCCTCAGGCCAAAAGGGAGGAAGCCAGAATTGAAAGTTTTTCATAACTGGGGTGACATTATCCCATACCCAGTCAACATTGTTTTAAGAGTATATGGTTTTCAAGGAACCCCCCATATATTGCCATACAATGTGCCACCAAGAGTGGGGTTTGCAGAAGTTATGTGGCAAATAGGTTGTATCCATGAGGACAACCTCACAGGGAGGGATAAGGGAACATTTTTGCCTGATTATACAGTGGTGTCTGATTTTTCCTTTTCAAAAGGATGTTGGGTGCATTTTGAGAAATTATTTGATGATTACCATTTGAGGTGTGGTCCAAAGCGGCAGCATGATCCTGAGGGTTTTTTTTCCCTTTTCAGAAAAAGAATAAAGGCTGGAAAATTTGTGCATGAGTTCAATGTAAGGGAAAAATATAGGGCATCTCCGAGAAACCTCCAAGAATAGTAGTGCCTTTGATAACTTTAATTCTGATTAGATTGCCTCAAATACATGTACAACTATGTCCTAAAGTGGAAATAGACACAGTTCATTTCCCACATTAATCCTTTTGAGAGAAGCACATATAAATTCAACACCAATCAATAATAGATTCTCGAAACAGAACCAACACAGATGAAAGATAAGACATACAACATCATGCCAATAATTTTTTTTGAAACTAAAGTGACACTAACTAATGCAATTCAATAAATTAACATAAGTAATATCCTTACATAAACATCATATTATAATCACATTATGACTTAAAATCAACATTAATCAAAGCCCATTTACACACCTATCCACCATGGTCCCCTAACGTCGCTATTACAATACACCTACACTAACTTAGCCTATAAAAATATATTTGATACACTGAAACACATACAATCAATACTTTGAATGTAAATTATATTTCATACAACAAATTACATATGGTAACATAACTTAATTATATTTAAACCTCATTTAACACTATGTTCATATGAACCTATTTCTAATCAACACCATAAAAGAGGTATATAAAGACATATCACATCTAATACTAGATTAAGTTTATATGTATCATAAATACAACATTCTTATGCTAACATTTTCATTACATAATAAACAACAATAAATATATTTTTAAGACTACATCAATTCATTTACATTTTCTTTACAAAAATGCTACAACATACAAGATATATTCATCTAAGAGGAATATATATATATATAATACATATTGAATACAATTTTCATGAAAATATCACCTGCACATAAATTCAATCATAGAATTAAGTGAAAGGAAAAACTCTCCATGTTGTGCATGAATTGTACCACCTAAACCCCAATGGATGGTTCAAAAATACCACCCTACCACATGGAACTATTTTTTTTTCTCTTGACAATAGTAAATCTGTCATCCATAAAACAACCATAAAACACTCAAATCAACTTGAAATTTAAATCTATCAAAGACCCATTTCATATTTGGCCCTCAACTACTCAACATTGTGAGAAAAATTAAGCAAAAATGACTCAAAAATTTACAAAATACAAAACAACAAACGACTCCCACAAAAAACCTCATTTAGGTATACCTAATTACAACTAAATGATAAAATAAGAAACCCAACAACCAAATATTTTCCAAAATATAAAATATTAAAATTTTAATTAATTTAACCACTTTGAAATTATTATAAATCTAAAATCCTAGTCTTCCATTGACTGGTTACAATTACAGGGAGAAACAAGAGAGTTTTTTTTTTTGCAGTCATGGAGGAGCAGCTTGACAGCAGTCTCATGTTTCAACCATTTCTTAAAAACTATGATCTAGGTTTTTGCAATTTTTTAACATAATTTCAAAGACAAAAAAAATCAAAAACCCATTGAAATGCGCACCAACCCAGTTCGTAAAAATATAATTATGGGTGACGCAATCAAACCATTTTATTGGTAGAAAACTGAGACAATAAACATGTATTAGTTTTTATTCTGGAATAAATAAATGTTTCAGTTACACATAGAATAAAAAAACAATATATCATTTATTTTCAACAATCAAAAAGAGAAATCAATCAAATTGTTCTTACATTCAAAAAGAAAATTTAGACAAAAGATTTCAAAATCCAACCTAGATCTAATGTTTGACATGGATGAGATTTCGATGTCGAGCTCTGAAAACTTTGAACTCCTTACTCTCTAATCTAGAATTTTCCAAAAACCATAATTCCCCCAGCAAAATCTATTTCCCTCAAATGTAAATTGAATTCCAAATTTCCATTCAAAACCACTCAATTTTCTTAAAAACCTTTGAAAATTTCCTCAAGAACTATGTAAAATCTCTCATTTTCAAAAACTCTCTAAAAACCTCTAAAATTTCATGCCAAAAAAAAAGAGTGTCACTCACTTTTCCAATTTTTCTCATAAATAAAACTAATTAAATTCTAATAAAATAAAATAAAATAAAATGAAAGTAACTTTCTTTCTTTTTCCCAAAAAAAACTCTTTTTTCCAAAATAAAATCCTCTTATAAAATAAATTACTAAAATATTAAATTAAAGTACCTATCCTCATCCCATTAATAAAATAATTAGAATAAATCAAATAATTAAATTAACTCACATAATTAACTCATTTGTTTAGGGTTTCACATTAAATAAATTCAAAATATTACAAGAGATAAAAAAAAAACCTCCTTAAAAATAATCGCTCTATTAAAATAGTAAATCAAAACATAAATATAACATATACTTACATATTAATATTTAAATATTTACTAATAAACATTAATATTTAATAAATAACATTAGAATATGTTAATATTTATAATTTTATTTTCATAAAATATAATATACATATAATCATAATAATATTAATAACAATTAAATAATAACTAACATGAGCAACTCAATATCTAACTTCACTCAAATAATCCACATCTAATGTTAGGTATAAACCATAAAATAATTTCTCACATAAAAGAGACATTCATATCAAAACATAAATAACGAGAATGGTCACAACAGTTACTAACCTGACTTACCAAAGGATTTCGTACTATTAGAACTGAATCCACACTCAAAGCTAGACATTGGAGTCACACAATCACGTAATTCAACAGAAAAATTCACACATGTGAAACACTCCAATCATAGGGTAAAGGAGATTGGGCATTGTCCTATGACAACCCAAAAAGGTGATCACACATTGAATCGATTGTCCTTAATTGGGAACAATAGCTAGGGTTAGGGTATAACTTGGGCCTAGATGTTATCTCCTCAACCACCATTGGGATTAGAGGCACACTCAGACCTGCTAATTCAAGTGGAGACGTAGCCCAGTACCTATTCACTCAAACATACAATTTATAGCACATGTGCATAATAGTCAAAGCATTAGGAAAGAAACTCTAGCAATCATATCTCATTCTCGTATGACCCCCATATGTCTAATGGTACGATGTCGCCCTTTCCATTTATCCTAACATACTACTGCATCATTTAACTATCCAAGCAAATATTTGAATAATAATAATAACATGACATTATACACCATACTCACCAAAGCACTAACAGAAGCGCATGTCTCATATTGTAACCACAAAGCTTGAACACAAGTCAATACATCTTAATCTTCAAGTTTCAAAGTCAAACTTTCTGCACATCTATGATGAGAATGGAGGGGCACTACACAAAACACACAGATTTACGTGGGGAAAACCCTTTCGGGTAAAAAACCCCACCCTCCAAAGTTTGAGCCATTGTATTATTCAGCAACAAAAGGTTACAATACAATTTCAGGCTCATATCCTTTTCAAAGATTACATCTTGTTCATTCTAGATACAACCTATTAGCAAACTCTCCCCTTTACATTTCCTGATCAATCTATCATACCATACAATCTTTGCACTATTGCAATACCCTCACATAGTATACAGTGTAGATCACCAAGAAAGAGATCAACCATGATCCATGATCAGGAGAGATTTTGACAGCATAACCCTGCCTCTCATTTTCTCTATTTCGGCCTCATGGCCTCGGCCTTTCAGCTAGCCACTTAGCCCTCTCTCTATTGCTCTCTATCTTACACTTCAGAACATCCAATGCATACATATATACATTCATTCTCAACTGCCTCTGTGAATTGGTTCATTTTCAACTGTCAGATCACAACTGTCAAACATCCAACTCAGCATCACTATTGTCCATTTCCCAAACGTAGATGTTTCCATTTCCGCATATAGAAGTTTCCAAACACACTGTTAGCCTTCCACACAAAAATAGGTTCATAATCCACCTTCTTTGATTGGTCCAAGACACACTATGTAGGATAGTCTTTCACTCGGTCAAAGGCGTTCAAAATGTATTCGCATGTCAGTGAGACACTAACCGTGTCTCCCCGATGCCACAAAGCCCAACCATCGATATCGCCAAGAGTCTTCACTATCGGCAAGACATTATATCGAGTTCACAAGTCACATCAACCTCAGCATTATCATCGGCGAGACTATCGTAACTCGCCAAGAGATCACACCGAAGCCTTTCAAGTCATACCGAAGCGAACAACCATCGGAAAGACTTACCGCTATCGCTGAGAGGTAATACTAAAGTCTTCAAGTCATATCAATGTGAACACTATCGGCAAGACTTAGTCTATCGCTAAGAGGTAATACTGAGCCCTCAAGTCATACCAACAATAGACTATCTCATCGGCGAGACAATCATCTATCACTAAGACTTCATACCAAAGCCTTTATGTTATCCCAATGACCGAGTGTAACACTGTTGACGAGACATTCCATATCAATAAGACTTCATACCGACGCATTTGAGTTACTCCAATAACTGCAATCACCATGAGTCTCCCCGACATCCGCTAGGAATCAAACCGTCGGCCAGACATCTCCCATCACCAGGACACATTCTGATAGGAGCAAGTCATACCAATTACTGCATCAGCCAAAAAGACCAAGGATCACACTGATATCGACCAAACTTTCTACCGTCGCCGAAACATCATTCTGACTGTCCAAGGTTATGCCGAAGATTCAGGTTATACTGATCGCTAAGACATTCCAAAGGTCACATCGATAGTTCAGGATCAACTAGCAGATCGGCCAAACATCTCAATAGTCTCACCAAAATTGCTCACAATAAGTTTCAGCTTGTGGGATTGAGGCACACAATTCCAACAATCTCCCACTTGATGAAGATCACACAGGCACCTCCAAAGCAACCTGAAACTAAGATCACACTAGCTCCACCAATTCAAACCCCGCAATACTCAAGATACCCAATCAATAAGATTCCACAAATAACAATCCACCAGAAAATCTACAACAAAGACCAAGCATCCAACTGCAACTCACTATCCAACAAAGCAACCGAAATGCAACCAATCACAGCTTTCTAGGAAACCACATAGATCTAAAAAAACTTGCTCTCATGCTCCATCAAAACTTCTACACCAACATTCAAGATGTCCACCATTCAGGCAACAATCCCTGTCATCTTCCAAAATTCCACCTATGGAAGAAAGAACACACCAAGGTAAATAAGCACCAGTCCAACAAACACAAGCAAAAGATCCCAGTGATATCATCAATGAGATACTGCTACCACTTCACTGTGCTCAGATGCTATACAGAAGCAATATTAACTTCAAAGCCTCAAACAAAACACAACAGTGAAGTCATTCTCTAGAAACAAGATAGAAGACACCAGCTAGAACAACAATCAGACTGACTGCTTCCATCCAACTAATAAACCCACACAACTAAAAATAGCACCCACAGCTCGTGTTATTCCATCCAATCACACATACCTAAAAGGTATTAGCATTAGTAAACTCATGCCAAACTATAACCAACTCAATAACAGCAAATACAAGGTCCAAGTGCCAACCAGTCGAAGAAGACAAAACACAACAGGAACTCCCACTGCCTGAGTAATTCCAAATCTGAAAGATCAAAGACATACCAAATCTATCAATAACAACACATAGAAAGTGTAACCATGTAGTACCAAAAATATCCACAATGATATGCACAACCTGCAACAAACTGTTACAAGAAACATTTCTCTCACGACAAGTCATCACAGTTCTCCCAAGTTATCTTACTGTAGCCAATGGGTAGCTAATCCACCAACCGCATAACTCATAGATCACAAACATCGAACATGGAAACCCATCATCACATTGGAAATTGTAACACTAATATTTCAAAGAGAATAACCACGTAGAAAACATGACTCAAACACTAGATCACGCCAAACCTAATTTTCCAATCATGTCCACAATGAGCACCATAATCAAGGAACCCATGTGCACCACCACAAGAATGTTGAGTGATAGATCACATACCAACACTCCCATGCAGAGAAGAAATCACACCTCCTCAAACCATGCACAAAGCATGCATGCACAACTACAACTATCTCATCCAGCAACACCCCAAAAGCCAGGGTCTAGAAAATAGCTTAACAGCAACTCCACATAACCACAAGTTTTGCTTAACCGTGTAAAACATGTAAAACCATAGAGCCATGCAAGTACAAAACATCCTTAAAAATAAAATAGTAGTTCAAGAAATCTAGGCCCCTTTCAGGCCAAATCTAAACCACCAACATCTACATGCATCCGAGAAAGAGAGAAAGGCTATTTCAGAAGCTTGAAAATCACCTAATGATTAACTCCATAGCCTTTATGTATTCGAGGCTAACAAGAAATAGTGCCTTCCAACACCACAAAATACCACCTACCATAAGCACTCTCTTCCATGGCTAAGAAACAAACTAGGCTTCTCCATATCATCAAGGAGCCTCTCAGACAAACACCCAATATGAAAGCTTTACTGCTACACAGCCACGGAGAAAAGAAATCCACCTCATACACTAAGGTTATACCGCTACCAACCAGGAGACACAGATCACAACGAAATAACATGATCAACTCCCTTTTCCATCTTCACCATCCTTCAAGTTGCATGATGTCTCCAAATATCACAAGACTTCCACTCACCAAAGGATCAATAAATCAGTCCATTCCTCCACATTTCCTCTAGCCAAACAAGCTAAGAAATCTTCACAGGAGAAGTACCCATAACCAGCAACCAGAAGAAGGCTCTGATACCACTTGTAAGGGAAAAATATAGGGCATCTCAGAGAAACCTCCAAGAATAGTAGTCCCTTTGGTAACTTTAATTCAGATTAGATTGCCTCAAAGATATGTACAACTATGTCCTAAAGCGGAAACAGACATAGTTCATTTCCCACATTAATCCTTCTGAGAGAAGCACATGTAAATTCAACAACAAGCAATAACAGATTCTCGAAACAAAACCAACACAGATGAAAGATAAGACAGAAAACCAGAACACACAGATTTATGTGGGGAAAACCCTTTCAGGTAAAAATAACCCCACCCTGGCTTATCCCACAAAGCTGGTTTACAATTTCTGGGAGGAACTGATTTTTGCTGAAATCACATATTTTTAGAAAATATAATGATTTAAGCCTTAAAAGGTTACATTTAAAGAATTCCAATTGAAGAGGGTTTGATCAAACTACTTTAAATCAAACCCCCTTGGATAGAACCTCGCTAGTTTTAAACCATACCTATAACAAAGTCTCCTTTACACCTATCAAAATACTAATAAAAAACCAGTTTTGATTTACCTTTTAGGGGATCAAATGAATTCATTTAAAACCTTTTTTTTGAAACTATGTAGTCCTTATTATAAGCTTCCCAAAAAGTATAATTTTAAATAAATTTAATTTTATTATTATATTTATTTTTTATTTCTTGTGAATGTAGGTTTTTTACTGAAAATCAAGATCTTTGTTCTACACATGTGGAAAAATATTAGATTATTAAAAAAAAAAATTTAAAAATATTAGTGCACCAGATATTGAAGTCCTTGATCCAACAAAGAAAAAAAAATTGAATTTTGATACATACAAAAAAAGTTACGCGTTATACGGTCGCACTATGTCTGAATTATAATTGGTTTGAATTTGAAACTTGATTAAAGAAAAAATATTCAATAAAAAACTAACCAAATGGAAGCACTAGATATCAGAGTTATGAATCTAAATTTGAAAGAATTAGAATTTTATTATTCATGGAAAAAAAATTATGCGTTATACGGTGAGCGTCACTTTTTAAAAATGTTGTTTTCTGAAAAAAACTATTTTTCGAGGGAGATGGAAAAAGAAGTGCAATATGTTTCCAAATTTTTTGAAAAAAATATATTTAAAATCTATAGACAAAATGTCACGAAAGTCTAGTTTGCATCATCTTCAAATTCCTCACGGTTTAGCTGCTATAGGTGCCCGAAAGTGAAGATTAAGTTAAAAACAATTATTTTAGTGTCCAGTTTGGCCAAAAATTGTAAACCACTATTGTGGGATCACCCCCCTCCAAAGTTCGAGCCATTGTATTATTCAACAACAAAAGGTTACAATACAATTTCAGGCTCATAGGCTTTTCAAAGATTACATCTTGTTCATTTTGGATACAATCTGGTAGCAAACTCTCCCCTTTACATTCCCTAATCAATCCATTAGATCATACAATCTTCACATTGTTGCAATACCCTCACATAGTATACAGTGCAGATCACCAAGAAAGAGATCAACCATGATCCATGATCAAGAGAGATTTCGGCAGCATAACCCTGCCTCTCATTTTCTCTGTTTCGGCCTTTCAGCCAACCACTCGGCCTTCTCTCTATTGCTCTCTATCTTACACTTTAGAACATCCAATGCATACATATATACATTCATTCTCAACTGTCTCTGTGAAATGGTTCATTTTCAACTATCAGATCACAAATGTCGAACATTCAGCTCAACATCACTGTTGTCCATTTCCCAAATGTAGATGTTTCCATTTACTCGTATAGAAGTTTCCAAACACATTGTTAGCCTTCCACACATAAACGGTTCATAATCCACCTTCTTTGATTGGTCCAAGGCACACCACGTAGGACAGTCTCTCACTCGGTCAAAGGTGTTCAAAATGTATTTGCATGTCGGTGAGACACTAACCGTGTCTCCCCGATGCCACAAAGCCCAACCGTCAATATCGCCAAGAGTCTTCACTATCGGCAAGACGTTATACTGAGTTCACAAGTCGCATCGATATCAGCCAGACTTTCTACCGTTGCCAAAACATCATTCCGACTGTCCAAGGTTCTATCGAAGATTTAGGTTATACCGATCGCCAAGACATTCTGGAGGTCACAACGATAGTTCAGGATCAACTAGCAAATCAGCCAGATATCTCAACAATCTCACCGAAATTGCTCACAAGAAGTTTCAACCTGTGGGATTGAGGCACACAATTCCAACATTCAACTTTCCTGAGGATTTGATCATAAATGAATTTGATCTAAATAGGCAAGAGTTGAACAAGGAGAAAAGGATAGCTTATGATAAGCTATTAGATATTGTGCAGAACATGGATCTGAAGTATAATCCATTGTTGGAGTTCAATCCATACCATAAGAAGATTGACTTTCTAATGGATAATTTCAAAGAAATTATGGCCACATTGAGGACCAAAAAGATATTTAGAACTGAGTCTAGGTGTTCAGGAACAAGGTGCCAGGCCAATTGAAACAAGGCCAGCATACCAGCCTATAGAAAGGTGGCCTATTTATAGGAGGAAAAAGGATTATAGCAGTGATGAAGAGGAAGTGGACAGAAAAGGAAAGCAAATAATGAAGTTGCCTTCACAACCAGGTCCAAAATTCAAAGTGCCTGGGGCAATTAAAATCATTGATTTAGAATCATCACCAGGAGACAGTCCCTCATCACCACCATCCGAGCCAAGCCCTAAAAGACAAAGAATTGATCAACCACAGGAGGATCTGATGGAAGAAATTATTTTTATTGATTAGGACATGCAAGTTGGTATTCCTTCCCCTCCTAGGCTAGCTGAATTGGTTCTATCTTATTTAGATATGAAAGGAAAAAGTGTACAAGATACAAGAATGGAAGCATGTAAGGAGTTTCTAGATGACAATACATTTGTAAAAACTCCTATATTCTTTCAATTGGTATGGAGGATGAAATTTGAAGAATATCAAGAGAAATGTAAGAAGAGAAGAGAACTAAGGCCTGACAGGTCAGACCAGGATATTGATGAGGAGGTAAAAGTTGAATTAATGGAGGAATTTAAGAACATCACTCCTGAAGAGGGAAGAATAATGGTGAGTCAGGCTGGTGCGTTGATTCTACCTGAATGGGACATTGAAAATGTTGTAGCACTTAATGTTATTTTAAAGTCCAAGCATCCTTTGCAAGACTCTGAAGAAGTCAAGGAAGCATTGCAAGATTCTGCCTTCAGTGAGGACTATGAAACTTTGGAAATTTTGGCATTGGACTCTCAAGGAAGAAAGCCAAATGTTACGGATATTAATCCAAATTTTAGAGGAGGATTAATAATAAAGAGAGCTTCAGAGACCTCAACCACTGAGGCTACTAATTTGACTGTGAATGTGGCCAAATTGGCCCAAAAGACTGTTGAAAGGGAGGACGCTAAAAAGAAGAGCCTAATGGAGAAGTATAACCTTTTGATTGAGGAATACAACAAGATGCAACAAAGGAATTTTGAGTTTCAGACTGAGGTGGAAAGGTCTAGGTATAAACAGATTGGGGAGACATCAAGTGCTCTAGGGACCAGTAAATTACCTTCCACAACAGGGTTAGTGCCTCCTGCTTCTCCAATTGTTTCCACACCAGGGTCTCCCAGTCAAAATATTTCTCTCACCCCTCCTTTAGAAAAAATTCATGAAGAAATAGAGTGCTCTGTTGATCCTACAAAGAATTGATGAATTGCAGACATCATTGAAGGTAAGTGAGGAGGGATCTTTTTCAAAGAAAAAGGAGATTGTTAGTACTATCTTGAGGCATTTAAATGAAAAGGTTGATAGTAAATTTCTATCTATACATTCTTTATATTCTTTTTTGTTAGATGCAATAAAGAATATTGATAGAGATCAGGAAGTAGTGATACCATTGATTGAAAATTGGATCCCTAGGGCCAGTGATTTGGATGTCATGTGTAAGGCTTCAAGGTTTGATACAAATAATAGGCCCCAATCATTAAAGCCTACTCAAGTGTTGGTTAAATCATTTCAAGTTTTTTAGACCCTACCAAATGATTTGAGTAGGAAGATTATGGAATTGGTGAAGAATTTTAATGATTGGGGTAACACATTGTTACCAGATATAATTAATGAGCAAGGGAAAATTGGGTTACTCCAGTAGTGGCAAGATCAAGCACGTGAAGTTATGAATGATCAAATTAAAGTAATTTGTGATGACTCAGATTATGACTTGTTGGTGAGCTATATGGATAAAATCATTAGTACCTGCTCATTTTTGAAATCTTTTGAAAGAGATGCAAATCAGGTAGCGGTAAAATACACTCCTTATAATGCCAAGGTGAATGAGGTGATTAGTTTTGACTGGCCGACTGATGAAGAATACCAAAAATGGGTAACTAAAAATTTGACTAAGGAAGAGTAAAAGGAATGGACTACTAACAGGTGGTAAATCGGATGTTGTGGTTACAACAGTTTCTAGTTTCACTTTGATGGCATTCTCGGCGCGGGTTTCTTGTGGTTTTTTGTTTTTTCATCAACTTTTCTTGGCTGACATGATGAACAAGAATATTCTCCAAGATGATGGTTGTTGTAACAATTTTTGGAATATCACCAAGTGTTCCAATTGGCTGGTGACATGTGTACTTTCTGGCCCAATGCTTTTTTTCTCCTTCATTTTCTATAAGAAGGATTTCAAGGCGAGAAGTACGGGTTAGCAAGTTAGATAATTTTTGGTTGATTCTAGGTGAAGTTGTAGAGAAAATTGTAAAGTATGATGGTTTTAGAGAGAAATACAATTTAGGTTCTGAGTTATTCTATAATCGTTTTTGAATTCATGGGAATTTAATGTTGTCTAACAATACTAGCATTTGAGTTGAAATGATAAATTCAAACTCATGTCTCTCCACTATACATGCATATCCAAATTTTGAATAAGATGACTAAGGGTTGTTTCATTCATCTCACTATTGTGGTGTGTATAATCTTTATTTTAGCTTTAATTCAAAGAATTAATTAAAAATTTTGAATGGGATTATAGGCGGATATGTTATGTATAAGGATTTGATAAGTAGTATTGGATGAGAATGCATACTGATGAAATTGTAATGCAATATTGTCAGGGATCTTATATGTTATGTATTAAATCTATCATAAACCTTTAGATGCCTAAGAATTTGACTCCTGTAATGGATATATGGCACTGATCTAAGTTATACTTATTTGTGTAGTTCAATAATTGTTTGTCTTTTCCTAGAGCTTGCTACAAATTATAAATTAATGACTATATTTTACTATGGATTGTGTTGTAGTTATCGCATGCTCCACATAGTTGATATTATCGGTGAACAGCCAATTTTATTTGATATTATCCTATTTTGTTGAGCTATTCAATGGGATTATATGTTATGTGTTAATGTTGTTTATGATATTGGTGCAGAGGTTGTAAACACATTAAGGGATCACCCTCCCAGGTCTTGTAGAGCCCAAAGTGTAGGAAGCTTTTTAAAGTCCTCGTCAGTTGGTCCAAGTCCTTCAAGCTACCCTTGATTGGAATTGGCAATCCCATAGGTAGATTAGAAGACCAACCTAGTTATAGTGTAAAAAACAAACCAACACCCTCTACCTTTAACCCTAAACCCTAAACCATTAACCCTTAAACCCTCTACCCTTTATCTCCCTCCCACTCCCTCACTCTCTCTCTCAAGTCTCACCCTCCTACCCCCTCTCCCTCTCTCAAGTATCTCTCTCTCTCACTCACTCACTCTTATCTCCCTCCCCTACACTTAACCCTCTACCCTATCTCTCTCCCACTCCCTCCTTCTCTCTCTCACTAAGTCCCTCTATCTCTCTCCCCTCTACCTGTTGGTTGTTTTTACTATAACCAGGTTGGTCTTCTAGTTTACCTATGGAATTTCCAATTCCAATCAAGGGCAGCTCGAAGGACCTGGACCAACTAATGAGGATTTTAAAGACCTCCTACACTTTGGGCTCTGCAAGATCCGGGAGGGGGATCCCTTAATGCGTTTACAACCTCTGCACCATTATCGTAAACAACATTAACAACAACAGATAATCTCATTTAATAGCTCAACATAATAGCATAATACTAAATAGAATTGGTTGTTCATCAGTAATATCAACTATTTGGAGCATGAGATAACTACAACATATTCCACAATGTAAAATAGTCATTGATTTGCAATTTGTAGCAAGAGCTAGGTAAATACAAACAAAATACTCAACCATATAAATTAGTACAACTTACATTAGTGCCATATATCCATTGAGGGAGTCAAATTCATAAACATCTAAGGGTTTATGACAGATTTAACACATAACATATAAGATCCTTGAGAACATTGCTTTACAATTTCATCAACATGTATTCTAACCCAATACTACTTATCAAATCCTTATCCAGAACATATCCACCGACAATCCCCATTTAAGATGTTTTGAATGCTTTGTGATACCAAAAGCAAAAGAATAGTTGCTTTATTTCGATCAAACCATGGTAGTAGATCTCATGGCCGCCATTAAATCTTACTCACGCACTGTAGGAATGACTCTAATCACATTTGATGCAGATTCAAATATTAGTCGTCGATCCTTCACCTTGGTGAGATCATCGGGCGGCTGCGTTCAAAGAAAAATGACATAGTCTCCATCGTGGCAATAAGGGGCCCACCATACTACTCGTTGCCAAGGAGATCCACGTTGTGCCCACCCGTGATATTGCAATCAATAAAGACCTCACAAATTTTGATCACACGATGGCGGGCAACCGTGGATCTCAACCATTGGCAATCTTGTTCGTTCAACATAGTTGTCAGCCTTGTTATTAAACATTGAGCACCTTTCTACTAAGATTATAACATCTTCGTTGATTTAAAACACGTGCATCTTATAATTGCTTTAGTAACCCGTGACATAATGTATTAAAGACGCATCAAAGTATTTATCATTCCTTTGGCTTCACTGGATGAGACACGTGGCACTCGCCTGTGATATCACGATCAAGAAAGATAGTGTGGTGGGGTCATTGCGGGATAGCAAGGAATGGCTGAGATCACACGATAATTGATCTACGGCCATGCAAACTTGTCCCTCTGCAAAATAAAAAAAATTATTAGGGGAGAGGGCCCAGTAGTCCTACAGGGTCCAATAGTCACACTTAATCGTGATGATAATACCCAGTCTTACCACATATTTATACTATATATTGTAAATAAAAATTCCAAATGTAAATAAAGATATTACCCAGTCTTACCACATATTTATACTATATATTGTAAATAAAAAGTCCAAATGCTGATAAAAAAAATGGACCCATACTTGAACACATGAGAACCTCTAAATGTTATATGAATAAAACATAAATACATTCATGAAGAAGTGAAATAAGTATTTTTTTGTTTCAAATAAAATATCACAACTCTCCACTATAAGTATATCATTTAAAAAATAAAATGCTCATTTAATAAAATAAGACACTCATTTAAACAAGTATTGTTATCATAGTGAAAAAATATTGTTCTTATGTGTACAACAATTGGGGTAGCAATGTACAAGCATTAGATAATTTTATATTAATAGTTTGTCCTATCACAAATATAAAAGGTGAGCACAATAAATAACATGTATTTTCCCATTAAATGTGAAGGATTTTCAAAAAGTTTTAGTGTTCAACTATTGGTCCATTTTTGTTCAATATAAGTTGTATTTTAAATAATTATGTGTTGTTTTTATAACAACAAATAGATTTTTTGTGTTCAACTATTAGTCCATATGTGTTGAATATAAAAGGTAGAGATATCAAATATTTATGGTTATCAATAAGTATTTGGTCCACTTAGGTTGTATATTAATTTTTATTTAAATAAAAATATCATATTCTAAAAGCAACAAATGATATTTTTTTGGTTCAACTATTGGGGGTTCCATGATTAAGTTTTGGTCAAACCTTTAAAAATTCAAATTTTAGACACTTCTCAAAAGATCTACCGATGTGGCGAGTTGCATGATGAGTCGCACCTCTAAACCTTAGTTATAGATAAATAAGAGACCAGTCTACATTTCAAAAAAAAAATGAAGGTTCTACAATATTCTAGTCAATTGCTACATGCTAAGAAAGTTAGCCTACACGACTACTAGGCCCTCTCCCCTAAAGGAATAAGGGGACATCACTAGGCTGATGAAAAATAATGACATAAGTTGTTTCAACGAGGGAACACAGGACCAACAAAATACTTAGGAAAAATAAATTCAGGCGAAGGAAATAAAATGATAAAACAAAAGGGGATCCAACCTAGACGAAGTGATGGGGCTTAAGTCGTTTTAAAACCTTCCCAAAAAGTAACATCCAAATAGATCCCATCCAAGGTGTAAGATGAACACTAGCGTTTTACATGAAGACGAAGGTAAAACCCCATCCTTAGGCTTTTCCCAAACACCATAGATGACCAGAGACACAAGGCAGGATAAAAGAGAACATAGAGAACAAAACTTTGAAGTTCCATCACTACCCATAACCCTAAACCCTAAACCATTAACCCTTAAACCCTCTACCCTCTCTCTCTCTCAATTCTCTCCCTCCTACCCCATCTCTCTCTCTCTCTCTCTCTCTCTCTCTCCCCTCACCCTCAAACCCTAAACCCTTAACCATTAAACTCTAAACCCTTAAACCCTCTACCCCTTATCTCTCTCCTCCTCCCTCTTTTCCCTCTCTCTCTCAGGTCTCACCTTCTCCACCCCTCTCCCTCTCTCAAGTCTGTCTCTCTCCCTGCTCATCTTATATCCTCCCCCATCTACCCTTAACCCTCTGCTCTCTATCTCTCTCTCCCCTCCTCCCACTCTCTCTCTCTCTGGATCCTCTATGTCTCTCCCTCTGGCCTCGCCCTTAAACCTTAAAACCCTCCTACCCTCTGCCTCTCTCTCTCTGTCCAGAGTCTCTCCTCCTACCCCCTCTCTCCCTCTTTTTGAGTCTCTCTCTCTCACTCACTCTCTCTATCTCTCTCCTCTCTACCCTTAGCCCTAAACCCTTAAACCCTCTACCCTCTACCCTCTCTCTCTCTCTCTCTCAAGTATCTCCCTCCTCCCCCCTCTCCCTCTCTTAGGTTTCTCTTTATCTCTCACTCACTCCCTCTATGTGTCTCCCCTCTACCCTTAAACCCTAAACCCTAAACCCTTAACCCTTAACCCTTAAACCCTAAAAACTTAAACCCTCTACCCTCTAACCTTAACCCTTTATCCCTCTATCTATCTCCCACTCCCTCCCCCTCTCTCTTTTTCTGAAGTCTCTCTATCCTAGCACCACTCCCTCTCTCAGGTCTCTCTCTCTCTCTGAAGTCTCTTTGTACTAGCACCACTCCCTCTCTCAGGTCTCTCTCTCTCTCTGAAGTCTCTTTGTCCTAGCACCACTCCCTCTCTTATGTCTCTCTCTCTCCCCTTCCTCCCCTCTTCCCCTCTCCCTTCCCCATCCTCTCTCTCTCCACTCACCTTAACCCTCAAATCCTTAAATCCTCCACCTCTATCCTCTCTCCCTTACCCTCCCTCTCTCTCTCTCTCGGGATCTCTCCTCTCCTCCTCCTCTATCTCTCTCCCCTCTACCTTTAACCCTGACCCACATAGCCCTTAGCATGGCCCTTAACCTTAGAAGCCAAGCCTCTACCCTTTATCTCTCTCCCACTCCCTCCCTCTCTCTCTATCAAGACTCTCCCTCCTACCCCCTCTCCCTCTCACTCACTCTCTATATCTCTCTCCCCTCTACCTTTAACCCTAAACCCTAAACCATTAACCCTTAAACTTTGAACCCTTAAACCCTCTACCATCTATCTCTCTCCCACTCCCTCCCTCCCTCTCTCTCTCAAGTCTCACCCTTCTACCCCCTCTCCCTCTCCGTCTCTCTCTCAATCCTCCTCTTATCTCCCTCCCCTCTACCCTTAACCCTCTACCCTCTATCTCTCTCCCAATCCCTCCCCCTCTCTCTCTCATTGAATCCCTCTATCTCTCTCCCCTCTACCTATTGGTTGTTTTTACTGTAACCGGGTTGGTCTTCTAATTTACCTATGGAATTGTCAATTCGATTAAAGAGACAGCTCAAAGGATCTGGACCAAGGCTGACAGGGATTTTAAAGACCTCCTACACTTCCAAGGCTCTACAAGGACTTCGGAGGGGTGATCCCTTAATGCGTTTACAACCTCTTCACCATTATTGTAAACAACATTAACAACAACAAATAATCTCATTTAATAGCTCAACATAATAGAATAATACTGAATAGAATTGACTGTTCATCAGTAGGGTTCAACTATTTAGAGCATGGGATAACTACAACACATTCCTGATTAAAATAGTCATTGATTTACAATTTGTAGCAAGCACTAGGTAAAGAAGGCAAAATGTTGAACCATCTGATTAAGGTACAACTTACAATGGTGCCACATATATCCATTGGGGAGTCAAATTCACTTAAGCATCTAAGGGTTTATGATGACCAAATTTAGCACATAACATATAAGATCCTTGAGAAAATTTCTTTAAAATTTTAATGGCATCTTCTAATCAAATACTGCTTATCAAATCCTTATATAGAACATATCCACACCTAATCCCGTTTAATTTATTAATTCCTTGAATTAAAAGGCCAAAAGCGAGGAAATCATACACCACAAGAGGTGAGATGGAGCAGAGACAACCCTTGATTATCTTATTCAAAGGGGTCAGGATGCCATGCAATGGAGAGACATGGGTTTAATTAACCATTTTCAATTCAAATTCCAATCTTGTCATAAAACATCAAAATCCCTATAGTTACAAAACCACTGAAATGACTCAAAACCTAAATTGCATTTTTCTTAAATCCATAGAACTTTACAATTTTCTCTGCAACTCTACCTAGGCTTGACCAAAAAATATCTAACTTGCTAACTCATACTTCTGGCCTTGAAATCCTTCTTATATAAAATGAAGGAGCAAACAAGCATCGGGCCAAAAAGTACCTGTCATTTCACATGCTTTTCTTCACAAAATGCCAGGGACAACAGCTATACCTTCTTTATTTCTCATTCCTACACTTTATTCATGCATCCTATAATTTAAAATATCCATGGGGCCTCTTACAAAGAAACTCTGATGTCACAAAAGTGTAGAGCCCCTTTATATCATGTTGGACCACAAAACCCTCAAAAATAGGGTAACTGGGTTGTATGCAAAGAAATGAAGCTTTCTAACTCAAATCAATTCCTTAAGCCCTCAAATCAGATTCAAATAAAAGTTAACACATATCTTCATGACCTAGAATTGGTTTCACATCAAAATATGGCTGCATGTGACCGTATAGTGTTGCATAATAGAAAAAATACAGAAATTTTGAAGAAAAACACAAATTTTTGAATGTCAAGAGATTGTATTTTAAATCCTCAACCATCAACAACCATTACAATGATCACTTTATGCCTTTTAAATGCTTTTACATGTCAACCACTGAACAACCACCTCTACAACTAACTTTTTAATCTTTTATGATCACATAAAACATAAAACACATTAATTTCAAGGTTGTTAACATCACTATTGAAATGTTTTAATTTTTTGACCTTTCAAACATTAAAAAGTGCATCATTAAATTAGTTATGTAATGGCATAAAAATTAAAAACATCATGAATTAATTATGTAACCACATAAGTCAAATATAATTATATCAAAGAAATTAATATCAAATAGATAATATAATCCACATAACTCATGCATTTCCAATGTCATTGATCTTCTTCTTCATCCAACTCTTTATGCGTATCATCGTCCCAGTTGACGTGTAAGGATTGGTCATATCATCATCATCATCATCATTATCAGTTTGGTAATGTCATCATCCACATAGGATATCATCTTCACGAACATTAACTCCTACATCATCATGATCTAGTTCCTCCTCTTGACATCTTAAATGGGGGCGTCATCAACTAACTATTGATCCTGATCATCGTATGTCTTCTAGTTCTTGATATCTTCTTCTTCCACCACATTATACTTTATTGGCCTTCCTCTTGGATCATGTCTAACAACAAATGACCAACCTGGTTTACCTAGAACCTCTGAGTGAAATACCTGCTCACATTGGCTTGGAAGAACATAGGGCTCATTTCCAGCTTGCTCGATCAACCTTGTATTAACCATGGTAAATCCATTATCATGTTCAATAACAGTTCTCTCAGGATCATTTTCATTCAATCATAACCTGTACCATAGGACGACAAACAAAATTAATCTGAAGGACTTAAAGTCACACTCAAGTATATCATCCAAAATCCCATAGTATCAATTTTCTTAGACTTCTAGATGTATGTCGCTTCTAGATAAAACATTAGTCACCTGAAAGACTGCAATTATACCAGAATCACAAGTTTTCTTCAAGTCATCCAACATTTGATTCGAAATTTATGACCATTGCACCACATAGCCTTGTGGTGTTTCACTTGCAATATGTCAAAGATGTAAAAATTATTGCAATATTGTCAGTTGATAAACATATTTATTCTTGGCCGAATGTATGCAAAGAAAACAATCTCAACATATATATACATCAATATAATTGAAAATAATAAATAATATGGGTGATTAATATATTTATGCGTACCTATTTATCTCTTAAACTATATGCTAAATCAATTTCCCTTTGTGTAACATTGGAATCTCCATTACGATGAGCTTCTTTAACCAATAAAGCCACACCTTCCCATGTTAATGCGTGACCAGATTGTTGACATCGTTCAATCCATACCATCATCCAATCAAGATTTTTTGTGATGTACAAATGTAGTGCACCCACTCTTGACCAACTATATCAAAAAAATTTGAAATTCACAAACGGTGTATAATTAGTTAAATACCACAATATACAACCTTAATTTATAATTGATGTATATTGAAGATTAAAAATTAAATAAGTACAATATAAATAAAAATCATATGTAAAATGTATTCCAATTAATCTCCATGACCATCTTATAATTACCTCACTTTCCTCAATCTACCTTTCCCCATCAAGTACTCCCCTTCGAATTTGTTAATGGAGTTGGGATCCAAAATGCGATCTACATGGATCTTTGCTGCAAACTTAGGAAGATATTCACTAATGTACACCATGGTCTGGTATACCATATATCCCTCCTGACCATAGAAACCCCTGTGATGTGCTCTTGTCTAACCCAAAGCCTTCCGTGAAGCAAGGTCTCTCAACCATCCACATTGACCTTGTGTGTACAAAGTTCACACAATTCAATCTCCTCAACTTGGTGTATGAGATAGTGTTCTCAAGGGTACTGCGTCAAGGTAGACACTTTGCATTTCACACATTAGACTAGGAATTTTTCTCCAATAATTTATATCTCTTTATGTACTTTAGATGACGTACCATCTACAAGTGATTCAAGGCACAAATATATTAACGAGATTTAACAAAAATATACAGTATATTAAATAACAAGTAAAACAAATGGAAATTATAAGATGTATACAATGAATTGAACAAATATTGCTACTTACCTCATGTATTTTCCAAGATCGTATATAACTTGCTTGACATTGTTGTCAAAGTTGTCTAGGAGAGATAGAGGTAGAAGGTACTGCAACAATTATAAAATGATCTTTTCATTATTTTTCCAAAAGTAGTAAAAGTAATACACTGAAAAGTACATGCATTATACAAGTGTATATAATATACCAGAATAATTACCTTAATGAAGGTATGTCAATCATGTGTTTTCATCCATCCCTGACCCAAATTCACCTTTCTTTGTTATTATATTGTTTATGTTCACAGCAAATCCTATGGGAAATCAAATTTTTCGTATGACTTATTTTATAGCATTGCTTTGTTGCTTCGTTAATAACCAAGGAAGGGCACTTGTATTAATTTGGTCTCCATCGCTATTTAATTTTAAAAATCTTTCACCGTACGATTGGCTCAATGTCACCACAAATTCCTTGACAATTTTTCTGTCATGCCTAATCCAACATTTTCCGCAACATTTTGTTATAATATTTTGACATGCATCGCATCAAACAAATGCAATACCCCAGGCTGCCCGCCAGTAGGGCAAACCTACCAAACTGTTCAGGACAATTTTACCTGCAGCTTCTTACCAAATGCCTTGACGACCTTCATGAAGAATATAAGTTAAAAAATTAACAACGACAATCATTGTCAATTACAACATGATTAAACACAACACAATATAAAAATATAAATTCAAAACATATCATGTATGACAAATAAACAATTTGATCTAATGTATAACCTTGACGATTAATTCTATTATATTCCAACTTCCATAGGCAAAGTGTCATTCTTCGTGGTTTTGATGTAGTCTCTTCTTTCCCATTGAAAATATGTTTTTCATTAGTTCGATACTTATGATTTATGTGGAGGAAGTGTCATACCATCAAACACCTACTTTCCTGATAAACTGTTGAATGACAAGATTTCATCTTTTTGGACCACAAATTGGACACATGCAAATTTTCTCTCTTTGTTTGAAGACCTACAAGATCATATATAATTGGATTAAATATGTCAATTTTCATAATTATATATAATGAATAAATTATTTTAAAAATATGCATGATATCTATTTCATCAAATTAAATATTGTTAAAATGCAGTCGAACGTTATAACATACCACAAAAATGTGTTAGCCCTGGGGCATCATGAATTGTCCATACAAGCATTGCATGGAATTGAAATTGTCTTTGTCCTATTGGTCTAGAGATGTTATACATAGTGACGCCATTCTATAACTTTAGTAACTCATCGATAAGAGACTCGATATATACATTCATATCTTTAACTTGGTACTTACCTAGTTGAATGAACATAAACATTACATAATTATTATAACCATTTTACTGCAAAATATATAAATTAATGTACATGAATATTGAATGAAAAAAATATAAGTCATTATGCAACAAATAAGACAAATGAGATGCTACTACACTAAAGAAAATTGATGTAAACAAATACTTGGAACAATTATTGACAACATTATGTGCTCCCTCTTTATTGACATCCATGGAGGAATGTTATTGTTGATAACAAAAACAGGCCACACCGAGTAAATAGATCTCAGCTCTCCAAATGGATTGACACCGTCCACTCCCAATGAAAGCCTAAGATTACGAGGTTCTTCTTTAAAGTGTGACCATTTTTCCTCCATGTCCCTAAATGCAGAACCATCCATAGGCATTCGAAGAATGTCATCTCCACTTCTAATCTGTGCATGGTAATCCATAAATTGTGCTAATATTTCACACCTAAATAATCGTTGCATACGTGGAATCGGTATGTGCAGGATCATGATGGGCCAAAAAGTGGTAATATGATGGGTATTTGTAGGGTATGTGGCTGATGACTTTTTTATTAACCAAAATTAATGAAATGAAAAGGGTTTTTAAAGGAGTTTCTCAGCTTTCCACCAATATAAATTATGTTTTACTTTTGAATTTAATAAATAATTATTATTCATTTTCTATTTGAATTACTTAATTAAATTCCTAATTGATAGGCTTATTGAAAAATTCTATAGCTTTCTGGGAATGATATCACATTTGAATCCAAAACATGATCACATTCCTATGCTTCACATACTATAGGATTAAAAAAAGAAAAATTTGAATTTCATGAAGTTTTTGACCAAGTTAAGGTGGTCGACATATGAATTTTATATATTTTTGCAAGTTGTAATAAAAATTCATAATTAATTATTTACGTGGAAAAATATTACAAAAATATGCATCACATCTGGACATATCCTCTACTTATGTCTAAAATATTATAAAAAATATTATCATTTTATTATATGGTTAGGTATTCTATTGTGCACCTACTTCTTATTTTTTCCCTAAAATTTAAGTACTCATCGCATTGAAATTTCCAAATTTTCACCAAATATTTTTTTTTTTTTTTTTCTTAAAATAAACCTAGTAGTTTGAAACTACATTCAATTTTCTACAAATTATATTCTTACATATTTTGAAATAATATCTATAACTTATTCAAATTTTACATCAAGTCAGCTTAACTCTCATTTTTTTTCTAAATTTCACAATTTAAGGGCCTATTTTTTCCATGATGATCCCTTTGCATATACCGGCTACAACGGGAATATAATGAAGAACCTTTTGTGAGGCACCTTATTGTTAGTTGATTTGTTCGATATCTATTGATATGACATTCCAGGCATCTTTGTAAAATTCTGTTGTTTATGATATATAATATGATCATTGGGACATGCATCTATTGTTTGATACTCCATTTTGATATCTTTCATAATGGCATATAAATCCTGCGATGAGCTTAGGTGAAAATATTTGATGGTGGTAAACAAAAATTCACCAATCAATCTACAACAAAATAATTTGTTAATATAAAGAATATTAATGGTACATATTTCATCCTTTATTTACTAGTGATGAACTAACAACAATTAAAATAGATGAAAAAAGATGAAATATATGACATACCTTAACATCCATGAGATTGCTATGTTTGATAAACCATTCATAACCTTCAAGTTCAACAACAACAATACAATAGAGAGAAGAGTTGTTTGGGAGCCTTCATAAAGGGGCTTGTATGCCTTCTCAAGTACAGGTAAATCATGAATATCATCAAAGTCATCTCAATCATCATGATCAGCTCTACCATTAAATGTGTCATGGATCAATGTATTTGTACCATCATCTTCAACTATGTTTTCTGGCACATGATCATCTTCTTCCATAGGATCATTAACTTCAACTTCAATATTCACAGCTCCATGTTCATCCACTTGCAAAAACACATTCTCTGGGCCGTGATAATCCATATCATCTGCTCTAGGGTGTTGGAAATATATGCCTCAATCTCACAGGCTGAAACCTCTAAGAGAGGCAAGTTGGTGTGACATGCTTTAGGTCTGGCCGACTAGCAGCTTTGGATCTTGTTGTTTGTAGAGGTCGCCGAGACAATGTTTAAGTCATGGCGAAGGAGCTTATCGCTATGACTTGTGACAGTCGTTGTAACCCTATGTCGAGTGAATATCTTTGGTTGACAGGCCATTCATATCGTATATCGAGGAGACCCTTGGCCGAAAGGCTTACTTCGGTGTGAAGTCCCAGTGATAGCTAAAAGTCTTGCTGACAAGGTGTTACACATGTGGTCATCGGAGTAACTTATGATGTTTCAGTATGTGGTCTTACCGATAGGAATGTCTCGCTGATAGCATTCGCTTGGTGTCCTCAGGGTAACATGGAGGTTTCACTAAGAACTCCTGGCGACAGTTGGTTTGTCTCACCAACAGTATACACTCAGAGTAACATGCGGTGACTCGGTAAGAAGTCTTATCGATGTGTGATGTCTTGGTGAATGTTTTTACATTGGAGTCGTCGGGATAATGAAAGGAGCTCAATGTGATGTCTTGGTGAAAGATGATTGTCTTGCCGATGAGAACACTCATGTCTGTGTGAATTTGAAGCTTTGGTATGATGTTTCACCAATAGCGTTATAAGTCTTGGCGATAGTGATACATGTGATGATTGTTGGTATGAGGTCTTGGTGACATGGTGAAGTCTGAGCGATAGCTCTCTAGACTCGATGTAGCATCTCGGCGATAAGGATGACTCTTGGTGATATCGAATGTTGGTTGTGTGGCATCAGGGAGACATGGTTAGTGTCTCACCGGCATGCCAACACAAGTTGAAGCCTTTTGACCGAGTGAAGACTATCCTATGTGGCTTGTAGTCGACCAATCAGAGAAGCCAAATGGGAACCATTGGAAGATAGTTCGTTGTGGCAGTTATGAGAGGAAGCTCGACAGACAGGGGTAACATGAATATAGTCTGGAGTAGCAGATGGTGTCTAGTTCGATGGATTGACGGATTGTTGTGTGATTGTATGATCTGTGGATGAATTCTATTATGTGAAGACTGTAACGTGAATGTACTGTCACAAGGTTGTTCATGGTGAATGTTGTTGTAAAATGACATCAGAAAGATAAGTCGGATCTCTGTATGTAATCTTTATTACTATAATACAAAGTGACTTCTCTTGGTGTGGTGGGTTTTTCTCTCGTAATTGTTTTCCCACGTAAATCTGGTGTTCATATGTGTATGTCTAATTCTCTATTTCTATTATCTCTTTCATGTGCATCTTAATTGGACTATAATTGTAAAATTTAAAAGGTATCTTTGCATTCTTCCTTGAGGTTTTGACGTTAGGAGAGTTGCTTCTGCATCTAGCTTTCCTTACATAGGGCACCCCACCTTTATAATAATGAGACACAAATAAACCATGATCATGATCAAGTGATTATATATATATAAAATGTTAAAATGATATAAAAATTTACAAATTCAATCAATATAAACACTAGTGCAGGAGCAGGAGCACCTAGGAAACACTAATCAGTTAGGAAGTCTAGAATGAAGTTTTATTTTTGTAATGTTATCATGAAGGTCATGTTGACCATTTGGATAGAGTTAGAGGTTTGAAAGTAGGTTGTGCTCAGTAGTGGTCAGTAGGTTAAGGAGTGGAGAGGGAGAATGAGTTTAAAAGAAAACTCTTTTTTACTTAGTTTTCTAAAATTTGGCAAAAGTTGAAAAACACAGTGCATTTTACAACTTTGCCATTTTAATAACTTACATGTCTGACCAAGGGAGCTTAACTATTTTTGAAACCTATTTAAGATGTGCCTCGACCTAAGAGTAGGGTTAGAAGCATTGACATTGTGGTGAAATTTTGTGAAATTGAAGGAAAAACAGTGTTTTGAGAGTTAGTTTCTAATTTTTGCTTAAAAATAGAGCTTTAATGGATTAGATATGTTACTGTTTTGAACGTAGGATGTAGTGTTGTTAGGATACAAACTTTTTGTGTCATTAATTAGCTTCCTTGTTCATTTTTCAAGTATTATTTGTAAATAAGTTTGATTCCACTCTGTTGCTGGTCTGAACCAGGCAGTTTGGAGAAAATGGAGATTTAGCTCACTTTCCCACTGTACAAATTGTACGGCCCTTTGGGAATAGTGACTAGACTCCATGTGTGTGCATATGGTAGGTTATAGGGTTTGTGTGTGTAAAGGAGCTACTACAAAATTCTTGCCTTGGGCGAGCACTATTTTTGAAACCTATTTAAGATGTGCCTTGACCTGAGATTGGGTTAGAAGCATTGACATTGTCGTGAAATTTTGTGAAATTGAAGGAAAAATAGTGTTTTGAAAGTTATTTTCTGATTTTTGCTTAAAAATAGAGCTTTAATGGATTAGATATGTTATTGTTTTAAACATAGGATGTAGTGTTGTTAGGATACAAACTTTGTGTGTCATTAATTAGCTTCATTGTTCATTTTTCAAGTATTATTTGTAAATAAGTTTGATTCCACTCTGTTGCTGGTCTGAACCAGGCAGTTTGGAGAAAATGGAGATTTAGCTCACTTTCCCACTGTACAAATTGTACGGCCCTTTGGGAATAGTGACTAGACTCCATGTGTGTGCATATGGTAGGTTATAGGGTTTGTGTGTGTAAAGGAGCTACTACAAAATTCTTGCCTTGGGCGAGCACTATTTTTGAAACCTATTTAAGATGTGCCTTGACCTGAGAGTAGGGTTAGAAGCATTGACATTGTCGTGAAATTTTGTGAAATTGAAGGAAAAATAGTGTTTTGAAAGTTATTTTCTAATTTTTGCTTAAAAACAGAGCTTTAATGGATTAGATCTGTTATTGTTTTAAACATAGGATGTAGTGTTGTTAGGATACAAACTTTGTGTGTCATTAATTAGCTTCCTTGTTCATTTTTCAAGCACTATTTGTAAATAAGTTTGATTCCACTTTGTTGTTGGTCTGAACCAGGCAGTTTGGAGAAAATGGAAATTTAGCTCACTTTCCCACCGTACAAATTGTATGGCCCTTTGGGAATAGTGACTAGACTCCATGTGTGTAAATATGGTAGGTTTTAGGGTTTGTGTGTGTACAGGAGCTGCTAGCAAAGTCTTGCCCTAGGCGAGCCAGGAGGAGTCCGGCTAGGGAAGACAAGGAGTGCATAGCACATAACTTGCAGGGGTGATAAGGTTTTGATAAATTTCCTTTTGGAGAAGGTAGATGTGAGTCTTGCCAAGACCTGGTGGTCAGCAGGAAGCTCCATCAACCCATTTGGTGTGAGAAATACCTGACAGTTTGGAAGTAGCCAGAAAAAGGCCTAAAAACCCTAGTTTTTGCCCATCTTCAAGTGGAGGCGTTGTACAAATAGTGAAGGACTAAGACCTCAAAAATATTTGAGAGGTGGAAAAATGGACCAGGGACCCCAAGGAAAGATTGGGGTGTTCTTTAGAAATAATTGAGATTAAGCCTATTTTCTCAAAGAAAGAGGCCTAATTGGGGCTCTAGGACTAGTAGCCTTTTTCAACCCTAAATGAGGGTTTGATGAAGACAATGAGAAGGTGGAGTATGGTGAACCTTCAAGATCCCTAGGAGGATGGTATGAAGCTATTGGAGACACCTCTACACCCCTGCAAATATCTAATTGAGTTTTGAGGTTAGGTTAGCCTTTAGGGTAGATTAAGGGCTAAGGAAGAGTTGGAGACATTGCACCAAGATTGACTTGGTTGGTTGAACGGTGATGGTAGTGGGGTTGGCCAGGAGAACCAGGGGTACCTAAACATGTGAAGGGGCCTATAGGTCAAGGTGGTGAAGTAAAACACCAAGGAGGTCTTGCAAGCAAGACCTAGAGCAGGAATCTATGATTGATTCCTCCAACCCCCTCCATATCAAACACATATAATGAATAACTTACCAATGGACGATAATCATGCCCCCCTTCAACGTGACCATGATTCCTATAATTTTTCTCAGTTTTTGTGATTAAAATCCATCTCATCTTTAATCCCTTGCAATTATTGCAAGGACAATAACATTTCCCATCACCCTTTCTTTTCAATCTAGCCCACAATCTATCAAGTGTCTCTTCATTTTGTTCTGGACTAATATTATCTGACATGATTTTTCTTTACCAAGATTGACTATTTAGATCTTCAAAAAATATCAAACTCACACTCCAATAATTTTTATTCATAGATAGGTAACAAAATCTAATAATTTTGATATTTTACACCAAAAAAAATTGGCATACAACCACCCCTGCAAAAGAGAAGATAGTCTGAAGTTAATGACCCCAAAAAACACTTTACAATGCTAATTCCAAAACTTATTAAATTCTGATTTTACTATGATTTCCAACCGTTAAGACTCCTAAAATTAGAATATTGAACTTGAGCGCAAACTTCCTACAATGATGGAGGTAGTGAGCTAGTAAGAGAAAGTGACCCATTCCTAAGGAGCAACAAGTCAGAATCATAATTGCTAATGTCAATACAGATTTATCCTTTTAGTTAAAGATGCAATGTGTCACTTCTTATGATGATCTTATCCCTAGGGCCCTCAACATTGAGAGACCCCTAATCACACAAGGAAGCACACACTAGTATAATTTGGAAAATAAATGACAAGGTGACTAAAACTTTTAGTCACAACAACTAAAAATGACTAAATTCTGCTCATTTTTTGCAACTTGGCTATAAATGAGTAAACAAATTACTAGTTTGGTTGTTGATTAAAAATTAATTAGTCACACAAATCAAAATGACTAAATAGTTATTCATTTATTTAGTCACAATCCATTTGAATAAATCATTTAAGGAATCAAGAATATAGCCCTACCAAAAATACTCTAAAACTTTACTAAACATACCCTAAAAACTTTTTTCTAAAAATCTCATTTTTCAAAGTGAGCCTACTATTAGGACTGAGTTTTCTATTTTAATAAACATACTCTAAAACCTTTCAAAAACATTATTTTCTACATAGACTGCTGCAAAAATGGGAGAAGTGTTTCCATGTAAAGAATTACAGAGAATGGTGAGGAGATGTGTGTGAAAGGAGGCATAGGATTCATTTCTGCTTATCTCATTCCTACTCTACTCAACAAATCTTAAATTATTCCCGCTACTATTTGTAATCTAGGTATTTACTTGACATATATTTGCATAATCTCAAATTCCTTTAGAGGCTTTTGAAGTATCAATGTATCCTATATAGGGTTTAGAATGATTTCTTTTAATTAAAAAAATAAATAAATGATGTATTTCCCTGTAATAATATAATGTGGAGATCTCCTAAATCTTCCCCAGCACACTATCCTCTTTGGCATTGTATTCATTACTCCAGCTACTAGGGTTTTACATGTGACATATTTAATATCTTCATGACCGTGGATTTTAAATAGATCTCAGTCTTTTTTTTAATCCTTTTCATGGTAACCCTTGAGTTCCATAATCCACCATCAATCTCTTATAAGAATGGTGTCTTAAGCTAGACTACATAGTATGCATATAAAGCAAGTCCTTCATACCTGCCATTGTTCCAAACCACCACTCACTGCCTTGCTTAAAATGTTGCCTCCATAAGCACAATAGCATGTTCTAAAATCATGGTTGCTAGTGATTGACCATTAAGGTCACCACTTTCATCAAGATACAATGAGATTTTTGTCTTCAAACTCAAGGCATTATACAAGATAACATTTTGAATTGTTTGTTGTGTACGATTTTATTTTTTTGCATATTTACTGCTTTTCTAACTTCCTTTAAGACTGGTTATTGCACCCTCAGCTGCAATCTCAAACGGCTCACTCACTATCACTTGAAGGTTCCTTTCATGAGCATCCTTCTATAAAATCAAACTATGCCCTATAGACTGCCTACTTACTACAGGGGACTCATTGTTTCATGGTATTGTAGATCTTAAGATCCTTCAACCTTATTGACACTACTTCACAATCCACAAGGTATTATTCACTATTCTCCCATCTTTTGATGAGTCTCCCAAAACATTGCTCAAACATGCAAATTTAATTACCTTTTATACATTAATGGCTGGTGAAGAAACATTGAACCTAGTGATTACCACTTCATTACTTCATTTGGATAGTCATTCCCTGATTGCATTTGCCTTTTCTAACACTACCAAAGCATTTGAAAAACCCTTAAGGTCAGCAAGGGGGTAAGGAAACTCACTGCTAAAATTTCCACTTTACTATGCAAGGTTTGAGCTTTATTATCTTGTCACTGCTCAGCCTCTTTTTGACTGTCACATCTCAAGTGATTGTCATTCTTCTTACCGTAGATTGCATTTACAAATGTCACTAAGCTACATAGTGTGCTTGTTATTAGCTACAATCTTTAGATTGCAAGATTTTTTTATTAGCTACAATGTCTCAATCTTTCTGGTATTGCAACCTCACTAATCCACTAGAGTTGTTTATTTTTTTATGGAGGCCTAGGGTTTGT
The DNA here is from genome assembly GCA_007258455.2 of Sequoia sempervirens. Lineage (NCBI taxonomy): Eukaryota > Viridiplantae > Streptophyta > Pinopsida > Cupressales > Cupressaceae > Sequoia > Sequoia sempervirens. The sequence continues at coordinate 40,155 of VDFB02009590.1, read as the reverse complement.
ACCCTAATCATGCTCTTACCAATGTTTTTGTTGGTATTAAAAAACAACCTTAAATCTTGGGTCAGAAAATTAGTTGTCTTGACAAATTTGTGGTATGATCTTGGATTGTATCCTAGAGTGTGTGGGAAACTTCTGTTTGATCATTAAGGTATGTAAACCTAATTAGAGAAATGTATCCTATATAGCATGGGTCTTTCTTTAATAATTTCCATATTGGTTATTAGAAGATCACATTATTATAGTTTGCGGTAACCCAATATTTCATTCAAATATGTAACAAACTTGGTTTGTAGTTTAAGCTATACGCTTTTAAGTAACATTCATAAGGTTTAGAAATCTTGATCACTCTCTAGAATAGCCCATTAAACATGGTTTGTGCTTGAATGCAATACATAATTGATATAACACAACCACTCTGCATATCACCCAGAGTTATAGGCTCTTTATTGCAGCAAGAGGTAATCACTCTTTGATCATGCTATAATTACATCCTAACCTGTTAAACTTGAGACAACTTGAATGCACCCAATGATGATTGAAACCTACATTATACAACCTGAATTAACTACATTATATGAGTGCTCCATTTCTATCACACAACATAGCCACATTAAACTTTGGGTCACACATGAATGCATCATGTATTTGTTATAGCACAATTGTGCTACATGACCAATAGAGTTATGGATCACATAATTATAGTCACAAGAATTTCAAGTTCCTTGGTTGTGATCTTATGGTGGATTCCACACAACAAAATTTGACATGAAATTCTCAAAACCCTAAACTCTAAAATGAAATATGATGAGATGTTGTTTCTTTAAAATATGATTTTCAAAACTCCTAAACTACAAATTTGACTTCACAACTAAAATTCTGCAAAAGACAATGACTACCCTCAACCTGGGAATATCTTCTTGAATTTTTTCTGATTTTTCCCAAGAAGATCATCCTTAGTTCTCCACAAACTATCTCAAGTAGAGCAAAACAATGTAGCAATAAATCAGGCACGAACTCACTTTTCTTTATGTCACCACAATTTTATTTTTTTCTATTTTTCATGTTTGTCAAAATTTTGACGAAACTAATAGTCAAAATTTCGACGAAACCCAGGTTCGTCAAAATTTCGATGAACATCGAGGATAAAATTTCAAAAAAATGGAAATTACACATCAAATTATACATATTTCATCGAACATTTTCATCGAATTTTGTAGTCAAATGAGTTAGTGTGATTACACTATCATGTTTTCCCAATTCATTATATGCATTGTCATAATAAGAACTTTACACATACCTATTGATGCAGATGGTTGTATCACACCTACCTTTCAATGCTTGGATTCTACAGTAGTCTATATTGGGCTTTTATACCCCTATTTCTCTTCATGGAAATCCTCTTGTGATGGTGGAAGACCTTTTGTAATTTTTCATTTTGAAATCTATATGACTGTTCCTTGAAAGACCCGATGTCTCTAATGCTGCATGTGATCCCTCTATAGCATAAATAGCCCTGCATGTATTTTTGTACACCTCTGAAACCAAGGTAGTCTGTCAGCAATGGGATATTTGACATGCTAAAATATGTGGCAACTTCCTTATGTGTTAGACCATTACTATCCATTTATACCAATTATACTATGTTCTATTAAGATTGAGGCAATCTTCTTTGTCTTTCCTCACTGTTCACATGTGTACCCTTTTTCTCTTTTCACATAGTTATGCATTTTCACTGTACACTGAGATTGCACCAATATCAAAGCATTACCAAACTATCCAACATTAACACTATATTTTGTCTAATTCATCACTGTCATTAATCAACATCGGTCCACAAAGGTCCATCCATCTTAAATTGATAAATATAAGAAGAAAAAATGTAGACCATTTTCAATGACTGTTGCCAAGAAACTATCAAAATAACATTCACAATACCATACATTGAAGGCACTCTAGATAGATATTTCACCAACATAGGCACTGTCATATTGACAAACAAGAGCAACTACTATCCAAACAACTATTAGCTTCAAGATATCACTGTTAAAATCCAATGAACACATGATGCCATTGTGCACTATTTATGCATTATATGACTGTCTCAAACTCAAAAAGCATGTAAACAATCTACTAAACATAATCACTATGATTATTGATACTCTACACCTTGCAAGCAAACTATGAATGATAATCAAAACTATCACTCATTTATGTCACTGCACTTGTGCATAATCTTATTCATAACTTCCTTGTCTTCTCTAGGGGTTGAAGAGTAAAACATTAACCTGCTCCCCCTTACCTCATGTTGATCTTTCACACACTTTGAGATGTTCCTTGTGCAATATGCACATGATTAGGGATTTCTTCCTTTTTCCTATGCCTTCTTCTCCAAACCTTCAAAGGCTCTTTCCTTTGCTTAATCAGGTCATATATCTTCTTGTTGTTTCCAAATGATTTCTTCAACTAGCTTCTACGAAAATTGGCTCTATGTCCAACACCATTACATCTATAGCACATGATCGAGGGTCTATAACTTCTCATGAATCTTACATCACCATTTAGAAATTTTCTACCACAATCTCTTGCAATGTGACCAAGATGGTTACATCCAAAGCATGTGACATTATTCTTTCTATATGCCAACTTATTAAAACTCTTCCACCAATCATTTTTTGTTGCATACACCCAACATTTTAATGCTTTATGACCATATACAAAACATGAGTAGCAATAACTAGAAAAAGAACAATTATACCTTGTTGAATGGTATTTTCTGATAGATGGTCTTGAGTTTGTTCTTATTCTTCTAACATCAGCAAATTTATCTTTTTCTTTCTTCTTGTCTTCCTCAGGAGCAGCAGAATGATAATTTAGGTCTATCTTCTGTCTAGGAGTCTACCTAACCTTGAAACTCTTCCCATCTATTGTTGCAAACACTATTTCCCTTTTAAAATCATCTTTGACACCAGATTTTTCCCCTTTTTCATATCCTAGACCAAAATGATCCTTGTAATTTTTCTAAATACTCAATATGCCATCTAAAGTATTTGTTCTTTTCACAAAATTATGTATTTTGACAACTTCCAGACTTTTCTTTGGATTCACAATTTCACCTTCAAGTTTTTAACATTCTACTAATTTAACTTGTAAGTCTAATTTTGTCACTTCATTCATTTTCTATGATTCTACAAGTTGCAACTTCAATTCTGCTACAAGATTTTCATCACAACAATTAGTGTCCTTTCTCAAATTTAAATTTGTATTCAACTCAGAGGATGTCTTCTCAAGCTCTCTTTTCAAGGATGTTATTTCTGATTCCTTGTCTTTTAACTAATTTTCTTATTTTTCTTTTTTTTCTCTTAACCTCTTCAAACTGAGCCTTAATTAACTTTTTTGCATTCTCAAGGGCTAAAAGAGTTTTAGCCTTAAACTCCCCTTCTTCTTGGAGTTTTCTCTCTAAATTTTGATTCAGCTTTCTAAGTTATTTTAATTCACCAAGCGCACATAAGAACTCTTCTTCAAATTCACTTAGAGTCTAAAATTTCTTCTTCAACTACAGAATTGTTTTTATTATCGCTTTTAGTATCAACCGGTGAGGGCTTTTTTTGAGACAACACTTCACTAGACTTGACAAGGGTTATTTGATCAACTTTTTGCTTAACACTAGTGTTTTTCTTTTGACCTTTATTTCTTTTGCACTTAGCCATAATAAGTACTCCACTACCAGGAAACCCCTAAGTTGGTTAGACTTAATATATAAGGTTATGGCTTTAATACCACTTGTTGGAGTATAATACCACTAAGAAGGGGGAGGCTGAATCAGTGGTATACTAATTTCAACAAGACCTTGAAATAATCTTTCAAAACTTTGAAACAAAGGAAACTTCAATTGAATGGAGATGAGGCATCATATTAACTATGAACATCAGGACAACTTTTGTTAAATTAAGATAAACATCATGACAACTAAAACTAACAGATCATTTTCAAGAATGCATCAACATAATACTTATGAAACAATCTATAATAAACATTAACTCATGAACATAAAACTTAAGAGTAAGGATTTTCACATATTAGACACACAAACAATAGATACCATAACATAGAGATTAACTTGTAAAGTTTGATTGACCATAATAAAGATGATCATAGAACATCATTTCAAACAATGATATATGATGAATATGTGTTTTTGTAGACCAAATAAACTTAGGATAACTTTAAAATTGAATGACACATGATAAGAAAATGAACATGAAGATCAAGCACATCAATGATAATAACAACCCATAACATAAATATTGTCCTAAGTGGAAAACCCTCATGGGGAATAAAAACCACTCTAAATGCCTCACTGGCTTAATCAAAATGCCTCAATGGCTATAAAATGCCTCACTGGCAACACAAGCCTCACTTGCTACAAAACACCTCACTGGCAACACAAGCCTCACTGGCTACAAAACCATTGACTCACTGACAACTTTTCTCAAATAAGATAAAAACAATATATAAAGTATCACTCTGTTTCACTAATTCCCATGGAAATTTACAATTTTAATTCCTTTTATGTCCTTTAAACTTCACAACATTTGAAGTTTATAACACACAAAACACATTAAAATAATTTTCTGCCTTTTTCAACCAATTATTGTATTTTGTAATAATCTTTTAAGCACAACCTTTTGTTTATAACTCATACAAGATTTCAAAAATACATTTTGACAAACAACTGCATTATAGGGTTTCTATAGAAACCTCTCTTTACAGAAATCATAACATCTGAAGCAAAAATAATCTAGCAATCTAAACCTCCAACTCAATATAATAGCTTTTTCAAAATGCCCATTCAGGGTTTCGACATTCAAAGCATAGTGTTCATAAAGAAACTAAAAAATTGATTTGTTCTTTTTCAAACTTTTCAATGCATTTTCTAACCAAATGGAAAGCTTGAATTGAACTCATACATATAGCAACCATTAGTCTGGTAAAATACAAAATGGTCATACCTAATTTCTTGCAACCAAAAGCAACTTACAAATCTTTAACTGTTAAATCCGCAACTGAAAAAAAAAAAAAAAGATTGATTGTTGTCCTCCAAGCTTTGTATGTCGTCCATTCATCCATGCCCCATAACCCAAGGTTTCATATTTTTGAAACAATACAACAAATAGTGTAACTGTACAATCCATCGAAACTACCACCACTAACTATCAAAGAAAAACATTGTAAAATTGTTGCTCACCCATGTCAAAGTATCAATGTTGAGTATACACTATTCTCCATATTTTCTCCAAGCCCTAACTTGACCATTGAGTTTTACAATATGATCAACTTTTAGGGAAAATCAAAAGATATTCATTATGTCGGCATTTATCATAATGTTGTTTATTTTATCAACCAAAACAAAACATAATCAACACCTTGTGTCGGCTTTAAGCTTTAATAATTATTGTTGTCGATGATGTATTCAAATGTCAACAAATACCTCCCAAAGACACTTCATTATTGCCAAAGCAATAACACTTTTGAAACTGCCTTGTAAATAATGAATTTGTCACGAAGAAATGTGTATTTTGACTTGTATTTCACATAATATGTCAATTAACCAAGTTCACTATAATAGACAATGAAACCATGATAGAGTTCCCTTTTTACAAATATGCATTGTGTCTTCAAATGTATCAAAGATTAAGGCAAGTCTTATGTAACAGTGTTGCTCCAAAGCCCCTGAATAAATTTTATCTTAATATCAAAAACAAATGTAGATGTTAGTCACTAGATACTAAATCCAATGATGCACAAATGTATCAATGTGTCCAAAGAACTATAATCACATACCGTATTTCTGCCTCAATGAATTGTCAATGCTCATGCAAATTCAGCCAAACAAGAGTAACTTAATAAACGCCACTTTTGTGTATGCCAAGACAACCACTTGACATCAATTCCAAAACTAACCCAATGTCAAAGGGGTCAACAATCTCTTCATGTCTCAATTAATCTCCACCCTTGATTTATTTTTTCTTAATTTAATCTACGCCATCCATCCTTAACCTAGTCCTATATTTTCCCTAATCTATCCCTAACCCTATTTCATACTACAACTTTCAATCTTGGTCATTGATTGTCATATTTTATTTCCTTTTAATCCTAGCCCTTCATTCACCTTTTTTTTTTTATAAAAGAGACCTATCATTGTCATTTCAACCTAGACCTAGACTATTGTTGTTCAAGGAGACAAGTACAATCTTCAATATTTTTCTATCATTATCATTAGGCTTGCGTTGCATACTCAAATCTAAGGGAAATCAAGCATATAAAGCAAGATGGAGAATGACAATGGAGCTGAATCAACCATGGCATAGAGACATTGGTAATATTGCTTCACTATTTTGTGTTTCTATGTTGGTTTGTGCAATAATGGTTGGTTTAGGGCTCTAGGGTTTGAGTTTCAATTATTTATGACCTTAACCTTGATTTTTCCCTATTCTAAATTGGTGAACCTAACATGAACTAACCGGATTTGAGAGAATTCTTGAGAAATTTTGAGTTTCAGGTCTACAACACAGCTATAAGGCCAAACAATGCATTTGATTTACAAAGTGTCGCATTTACAGTATGGCACAATGCATTTTCCAGGTCCTGCAATGTATTTGTAAAAACCAGAGCACCGCAGTTGTTGTCCCAAGAGCCGCATTTTTCTAGATATAGGTAAAATCATTTATTAGCTTATTTTCAGGATTTTCTATCATTTCTTAGTTTTCTAGTTTCAATTTTCATATCTTAACATCATAATTGTATCATATCAATTTCAAGTTTTTCCAAATTTTGTCAGATTTGAGTTATTTGCAAATTTTAGGTTTTTGTGATGCATTTGATTAGGAATTCACCATATTTGCTTTTGACCGTGAATCATAATTGGCATCTTGAATGTTGCAGTCATTGGTTGGTTAACCGCAACTATTTTGGAGCAGTGAGGCATATTTGTGACTTTCTACACCACATTTTCCTATTTTTATTAATTTGGGTTTTAATTAGGAATTTTTTCAGTTTATGCTTTTCCATTTAGTAGAAATTAGGGTTTTTTCTATTACTAATTTCTGATTGGCAGTGTGTGGCTTAGGTTTGGAGGAGACATTTTCCTTTGAAATTGCCAACTTATTTTTTGTAGGCTTGTTGCTTATTCTTGTTTAAGATAGGAACATTTTGTTTTTGATAAGGAAATATCTTTTGGTTAGAAACACTCATTAGGCTAAAAATAACTTGCATTTTTACACTCATTGGTTAAAAAGAACACAACTTGCATTCGCATTCATTGGTCTAAAAAGAACAACTTGCATATTTTCACTCATTGGGCTAAAAAGTGTTGGCAAGAGAAAATGAAAATGTATTATGGTGTTGTCATTGATGGAAACCCTATTCGGTGATTGGATCCACACATCATCATTTGCTCCTACTGGCAGACAAATTGAAGACAGTTTAGGAAGAACAAAACATCTGACAATTTTGTTTTCCTCGATTCACATACAGATTTTATGTCATTATTTTGTGTTGTGGATCTTATGGGAGGATAATAAATGTATGTCTTGTGTTGTCCAAAAATCTCAGTGCCCCATATCAAGTTATGTGCAAGTCTGGAGATCCGGTTGGATATCTTTCTGTCCATCAATATTTTATGGCCGACCCAAATGATATAAAGTGTCGTGGATATTCAAGGAGTGTTTACTCAATTTTTTTTGTTCTTGAGCATTTTGATTTGAGTTTGAGCTAAGTTGTGACTGACCATTGTGGATGTGCATTGAATATCATTCATGATTTGAGCCGACAGTTGTAAATATTCTTAAGTTTTATTGAATCCAACAAGTTGCGATTAAATTCTTAGTCGCAGATACATATAAATGATCAATTATATCATTTTGTGTGTGAATAAGGTGTGTTAATGTGTATTGAAAATATCAGAAGGGTGATCGAGTGATTATGCACAATTTCACTTGTGCATTAAAGATTTTGTGATGCGAGTTAGAGGAAAATAGAGTAGAAGTGTAGAATCAGTCAGAAGGACAGAAGATTGACTACTGAGCCTAACTGAAATTGTAATCAAGCATTTGTAGATGCTACTCTTTCAGTTCATTCTCTTGGATCTAATCCAAATATTTGTAAGGAAATGTGTCTTTCTATTTTGAGCAGTGAGCTCTAGGCAGTGCACCTGAATGCAAGTGCATTCCCACATTGTAATCTTTCTTTTGAGTATAATCAAATCATATTGTGGATTGGTCATCCACTGTGGTTTTTCCCCTAATAGGGTTTCCATGTAAAAATCCTTGTGTTATGGTGTTGTGTTTGTTAGCTTTCTTTTCATGCATATTTCTCTTGGTTGAATGTTTTAAGTGGGTTAAAGATCAGAATAATAAATTTAATTTTTGTAGAACATTGATTCACCCCCCCTCTCAGTGTTGCTTGTTTCCAACAATTTGTATCAGAGCAAGTTCCTCGAAAGAAGTCTAACAGCTTGGGGAGATCTTGGAAAGTGTTTTCAATGGATACAAGCAGTCTTCAAGAACAACTTTTGGTGGCCTTGGATGATCTTGACCAACCAAAATCTGAGAACCAGGAACTATAGGAAAATATTGAGAATGTAGAGAAATTCATTCAGTCATTGAAAGACAAAATCAATGAATCAAGGGAGAAAAGAAAGGAATTATGTGATCAGCTTAAGCAGGAGAATAGAATCATGGAAGATGAACAACTGAATCATGCCTTGAAGGAGAAAACAAAAGAATGTGAAAAGTTCTCCAGAGAAAATGTTGTCTTGAAGCATGAGATGGAATCTATCATGATGAACATGACCAAGGAAATTGAAGATAGAAGGAAGAATGAAGAAAATATTACTCAATCCTTGAAAGAAAAATATAAAGAATGCAGTCAATTCGACAATGAATTGGAACAATCTAAAAACAATGAGGAAGTGTTTGAAAAATAGCTTGATGATCTCATAAATGAACTTATTGTTGCAAATGAGTACAAGGAGAAATTTAAAGCAAGCTAAGCCAAGCTTGATGAACTAATTAAAGGTCAGAGGACTGATGGTGACAAGCGAGGTCTTGGCTATGAAGAAGGAGAAAGTTCTAGATTTGGACAAAGGAAATCCAGACAAGGGAGATTCAGGCAAGGAAATCAGATGAATGGAGCTAGAAGGAATCTAGTAAGACAACCAAATGCTCCAAGATTCAATGGTTACTATTTTACTTGCAATAAATTTGGTCATATGGATTCTCAATGTAGAAGCAAGATGAATCCAAGTGGAAAATCATTCTCAAGTCAGTGCTTTAATTGTAATAAGTTTGGTCATAAGTCAAATGAATGCAGAAATGTGATGAACAACTTTCATAGAGATGCTAGATGTTATGCATGCAATAGACTTGGGAATATTACCAACCAATGCAAATCAAGGAAAACTCAATGTAACAATAGGTTTGGATAGAGAAATGTTGTGTGTTACAACTACAAAAAAATTGGCCACACTACTAGATTTTGTTGGAGTAGAAGAGGTCTGGTAAAAAAAAAATGTAGTAGGATGTTAAGGGAAAAGGTAAAGTCACTATAGATGTGATTAGGGGGAAAATGCAAAAGAAATGGGTGAAGAAGGATCCCTCTATTGAAGGAAATGTGCCAACACCAAAATTTTCTTCTGGTAATTCCTCCAGGAATTAGTTTTAGGCCTTTGGCCTAGGGGGAGCTGTCAAGAAAATATCTTAACCCCCTACCAATAACTGACACCGAAATGTGGATAAGTCCAGTAAGTGAATAGATTCCTTTCAGATGTTGTTCAACCAATTGGAGAAAGTATTTTACAGTATTGAGATCCGCATAAGAACTATCTCAGTGCATGGAAACATGGTAACCAGATGAATTAGGGTAAAAGCATTTATTGCGACAAAAGGGGTTAGTTGTGTGAACGATAAAAACTCATTTTTATCTTTTATTTGTCACTTTTAATTTTGGAGAAAAGAAGTTAGGAGAGCTCTAGGGTGAACTTTGTTGATTTGTGGTGAGATTCAAGTGTGAAGAAGATTCAACGATCAAATTTTGATCTGATCAAAAGGTATTTATCAAAAAAACCTGTCAATTTGTGAATTTGTAAAAATGGCCACTCCATTGGTAGTTGAAGTCAAGGATAGACCCTGTCCAAAGTTCAAGTGGCATCATTTTAAGTCTGTTGAGACCGAGCCCCTAGGTGAGTTTTCGTCTGTACCGTGCAGTGTCTTGCATACTAAAGACATTAGGGATTACATACATGCCAATATTGAAAATTTAGGGAGTTCACAAATGCTGAATTTGTATTCCAACCATATAATTGGAGAGGACTTCACTATTAAGCCGAAATACAAAAACCTAGAAGAGAAGAAGTTCACACAATTTGTGAAATTTCCCATATTTGAGGAAAGCGAATGGGTGCGAAATATTTTGAGCTGAGTTCATGTAGTTGAATATACCTTTTATGATTACAAAAGAGGCTATAAGCAATGTGACAGGTCTAAATTCCTCTGGTGGACTTCCAATCTTGAAATCTATAAGGAATGAGAAGGTTACTGATACAACAGGTGCACAATTTGATAGAAGGGAAATGACAAGATATTGTTGAAGTGGATGTGAAATTTGCATCGATGGTCATTGGCTACAAGGTCTACCACTCTAGCCGGGATAATTTAGTATCCGATATGGCCATTTATACACCCTATCAGATGGTAAAATAAAATGTAGATTATGACTTGTGTGAGCTGCTTAGAAGTCAACTAATGGAGAATCTAGGTAAGATTAAGAAAGACACAAAGAACTCTTTTCAATATGATAATTTTCTACTTTTTTTGTTCTTTTATTTCATGAGTGAGGTTTCAGGTGTTGGGAAAGTTCATTGGAAAAGTAATCAGCTTGTAGCTATTCAAATAAGAGATATATTGTTTGGAATTGGTGATAGACAGACCAAAAATACTGCCCTCTGGGGGTACTTCAAAAAATTTCAGAATATGATGCATGCAAGAGAAAGAATTCCTACCTCAATTGTAGAGAAGTACCAAGATACAATCTATTTCATGGTAGATATTGATCAATTCCATATGGAATCCGTTGATCCTATAATGATATGGATTATGCCTATGGGATATGAATTTGAGGAGAACATCTTGAAGATGTATGCAAAACATTTTTTGAGCACGCCTCTGGATCTGGCAGAAGAAAGGTTTGGAACTTATGCAGAAAAAAGTATGCAAGTCCATGAGCAATTACAGAAGCCAAAGATAGTCAGAAGAGTAAGGAAAGAAGTGGAAGTCTTTACAAAAAGTATGGGAATATCTATAGAAGTAGTACGAGAAGTCAGAAGAAAGATAGAACAAGCAGATGTTGAAAAAGGGAAAGAGACTAAAACTAAATATACTAGTCCTATAGCATCCTCTTCCCATACTAGATCAACAAGGACTTCTCCATCCCTATCCACTCCTGCAACCAAGCCAGTTCCTATGCAAACCCAAGATAAGGCTTCTAATAAGAGGAAGAAGAACAAGAGCACAAGAACCTATGAAGTCATCTTAGAAGATGAGGAGACTGAGTCAGATGAAGTTGTGAAAGAAATGAAGGCTACCAACACTCAGGTTACCAAGGTAACTAAGAGGAAATATTCCAGTGAGGAAGAAAAGTCAAAGACGAAGGAAAAAATTGACAAACTAGGTATGACAGTTGAAGAAGTTGAGAATGTTGTTGTCAAGGATGGAAATCTCAAACCCCTCTATGAATGGTATGAAATGTTTGATGAATCAGGTCAAATAATTCTTGAAGAGGAAACAATAAAACATCTGAATATTTTCAATAAATTTCTTGTTGAAATTATGTCTGGTTTACCTAAGAGTTTGTATGATGTTTTGGAGTCGAGAAGAGTAAATTCTAGGACAAAAGAAGAGCATATGAGAAAGAGAATTCTTGCATACTTGTGTCTGGAAATGTCTGTTGAGGAGATGAATTCACTCCTAGACAAAGCCAAGAAGGAATTCAAAAGAAAAATAAGGGTGAACAAACTTATGGTTGGTGAAATTGGTGTTGTTGATGAAACCAAGAAAATATTGGAAGCATTTCTATCAAGGAACAAGATCAATGTTGAAGAAGTAAATGTTGAAGATGTTGTATCTAATCCGGTAAATGAGGAGGTGAATGTAGATATTGAGGATAATCAGATTCCTCCTAATGTGGGAAATACAGAAGTGCCTATGGAGACTGAAGTTCCTAAGGTTGTATTAGCTAAAGGAAAGGAGATGCCAAATGAAGAAGTTGAAGCTCCTAAAGAAACAATTACTGAAGAACCAAAAGTTGAAGAAGAAGAAAAGGTTTAGGTTAAGGAAATCCCAGTGGAAGCAAGAGACACTACCGAGGCAATGAAGAAATCTCTGGTGGAACAACAGGAAGAATTTGATCCTAAATTGGTTGAAGGCCTGATCAATTTATCCACCTTGTACCCAATTCAGATAATGAAGGTTGCATCATTTGCACAAGAAAAGGCCAGTGAGAATATTTTGAAGTCTCACATTGAGGATAGTGAATTATTAATTCTTGCATCTGGAGTTCTAGAGAAAATTATGCCAACTCATGTTAAGGATTCGTTTGGTTCCTCTTTCGGTGAACTGAAGAAGCTCATAAATTTTGTAAGTACTCATTTCGAGTCTCTTCAAAAATCAGCTATGGTTAAAGTGTAGAATGAGTTTAATGGAAAAAGATTTAGTTGGTTGAAAGAAGTGATTGCTAAGGATAAAACTTTGTTAGCCACTTGTATGGAGAATATTCAAGGTTCTCTATCTGAAGGTGGAAAGACCTATAATTCATGTTTGGTTTTGTCCAAATTCACTGAATACAATGATAAGAGGATGAAGGATCTTGAAAAAAAGTTGGCTACCATTTCCAATGCTTTTGATCCATTAGCTAGTGATGTTGGCAAGCAAGAAGGTCAATTAATATCTCTACTTGAAAAAATAAGGAGCTTGAAGCATGAAAATGATAGGATTGTAGGAAGACCATGTGAACTCAGAGGACTAATTGGTCCAAAGATTGAAATAATGGTGAGTGCATTAAAGGAAGCCAAAGATGTTATGGCAGTTAGTGACCCAATGAATCTTGAGACTGGAGAAACTCAATCTTATTTAGTTTTTGGTCACATAACAATTCTAGAGAGTCTCAAAAGGGTTTGGGACACAAATTTGAGCATGTTGAAGAAAGATTTTGCAAATATTTTCAAATTTGTGTAAGTTACAAGATCATGCCTGTACAGTTTTGAAATTTTATTTCCCCTATTTTTCCATTGATTTCAAAGGGGGAGAGTTGTACAATGAAAAATTTATATTCATCTTAGGGGGAGTTGCATTTCTGAACTAATATTGAAGATTCTTTTTTGAAGTTTTGAAGTGGTAGTGTAATTCATGTTGTTACTGATCCGACATAGTCATTTTTCACTAAGTGTTGCCATCAATGCCAAAGGGGGAGATTGTTGGAAAGAGACACTGCAAATGTATTTTGGAGTTGTCATTGATGGAAACCCTAGTTGGTAATTGGATCCGCACGTCATCATTTGCTCCTACTAGTAGATAGGTTGAAGACAGGTTAGGAAGAATAGAGCATCTGGCAGTTCTGTGTTTATCAATTCACATAAATATTTTATGTCATTATTTTGTGTTGTGGATCTTATGGGAGGTTAATCAATGTATGTATTGTGTTGTCCAAAAATCTCAGTGCCTCGTATCAAGTTGTGTGCAAGTCTGGAGATTCGGTTTGATATCTTTATGTTCATCATTATTTTGTGGCTGACCTAGATGATATAAAATGTCGTAGATAGTCGAGGGGTATTTACTCAAATGTTTTTTTAATCGAGCATTTTGATTTGGGTCTGAGCTAAGTTGTGACCGACTATTGTGGATGTGCATTGAATATCATTCATGATTTGAGCCGATAGTTGTAAATATTCTTAAGTTTTATTGAAGTTGATAGGTTGCAATTAAATTCTTAGTCGTGGATATATATAAATGATCAATTATATCATTTTGTGTGTGAATAAGGTGTGTCGATGTGTATTGTGAATATTAGAATGTTGATTGAGTGATTATGCACAGTTTCACTTGTGCATTAAAGATTTCATGATGTGAGTTAGAGAAGAAAAAAGTAGAAGTGTAGAATCAGTCAGAAGGATAGAAGATCGACCACTGAGCCTAACTAGAACTGTAATCAAGCATTTGTAGATGCTACTCTTTCAGTTCATTCTCTTGGATCTAATCCAAATCTTTGTAAGGCAGTGTGTCATTCTATTTTGAGTAGTGAGCTCTAGGTAGTGCGCCTGAATGTAAGTGCATTCCCACATTGAAATCTTTCTTTTGAGTATACTCAGATCATATTGTGGATTGGCCATCCATCGTGGTTTTTCCCCTAATAGGGTTTCCATGTAAAAATCTTTGTGTTATGGTGTTGTGGTTGTTAGCTTTATGTTCATGCATATTTCTCTTGGTTGAATTTTTTAAGTGGGTTAAAGATCATAACAATAAATTTATTTTTTACAGAACACTGATTCACCCCCCCTCTCAATGTTGCTTGTTTCCAACAAAAAGAACAACTTGCATTTTCTCACTCATTGGGCTAAAAATAACAAAGAACTTGCATCAAGTGTCTTTGAAATTATCACTTTTCATTTTAGAGATTAAAAAGAATTGTTTCTCATCTTGTCTTGTGATCTTGTACCTATTTTGAGCTGTGTATTCTCTTCCCTCGCACCTTGAGTGATCTTGGGAATCAAAAACATTTCCTAACATTTGCATTGTCACACCACGCATATGGTTTTTCAAAGACCTTAAAATGAACTTTTTCTCATGTGAGTAACTACATGTGTATGCTCTCTCCTCATATCTTTGTATGACCTTGGAGATAAAAAAAATAGTACTTTTCTTTCTTTTTTTGCCCCATTAGATAGGGCCTTCCTTTGAGAAACATCTGTACAAAGAACTCATTAGCAACCCAAAGAAATTTTTTGGTGTAGGGGCACCAAAGAAAATTCATGTAGATGAGGTCTTTTGCTAGATTTTGGTGTTTTGAGTCTTGTTTGAGTCCAATAAGGTCATAATAGACCATGATAAATGTAATTTGAGTCATCTTGGTTGGTTTAGAGTTTATATGGTAATATTTTGCAATTGTGTAAAATGTTGTCATGTTGAAAAGTGCAAAAATGCAAGATTAGGAATGCCAACAGTCATGGGAGTTTAAAAGTCAGTTTTGTTGGTTGAGTTAGTTTTTTTTTAGGAGGGAAAAACTTAAATATGTTTGAAGATCTTGATGTAATGGATCTCTTGAAGTTTTGTTAAAAGAAATCAATAAGAATCTCTCCTTTTCTGTGTGTTTTCTTCAAAAGTTGATGATATGGGTTGTTGTACTCGTCTGTACAAAATAGTAATGTTATAAAAGTTTTTAAACTTGATAAAGGCAGGTGTTAGCTTTGATTTGGTGGATTTTTGGGTGGATTTCATTAAGATTGGTGGATTTGGTGACCAATTTTCTGAAAACGGGTCTGCACAGCCTTGTGTAAGGGTTTGAAAGCATTCAAAATGAACTAATCACTCATTCCACCATTGTTTTATTTATAAATTTGGTGGAATGGGTGCCTTAGGATATTTTTATATGTGGATGGAGATTTAAGAGCAGGGGATTGTCATTTTAGGGGTTTTGTGTGATGCCCTAGTTGGGGTTTCTTTGATTTTTGGTTCAAAGTTGATGGCTAGATGATGAAGTGTGCATAAAATGCAATGTTAAAGGTTAGGAGTTGTTTTGAGGATCATGTTTGATGAATTTATAAGGTGGAAAAAAGTTGGGAATGTGGATTTTCAATAAACCCCTTGGAAATGGCTTGAAATGAGGGTTTTGTGTTAAGTTGACTTGGTGAGCATTTCTCTTGTTACAAGTTGTGGATTGTACGTGTTTATAACCTATTTTAGTACTTTACATGGATTTTTTGGGTTGGGAGAGAGTTTTAGTGGGAGTTGTTTTGTAAAAGTGGGCTGATTGAGCCCCTATTTAGTGTACCAATCTATTTTTAGAGGTGTTGTTCCAAAACAAGCATGTTAGGTTTTGAGATATGTCAAATAATAGGGTAATGGGTGTTTGAAACACCTTTTAGTTTCTAGGTTTGAGGATTATTTTGAGATTTTTGGAAAAAAACCTCTATTTGCAATGCTACTAAGAGAATAAGCAAGAATTGTGTAAGAGTGATAAGATAGGGTTTTTGTGATTGAGAAATTGGTTGAAACACCTTGAATTGTGTTTTTGTTTTTTCACCCTACTCTACATCATTTTCTCTCAAGCCACTATATAAAAGGGTAAGATGAAATTCAAGCCTAAACTACCATTAGCCTTCATTGTACAGTGCCCGTATGAAAGTGCAAGTTACCCAAGTTTACATGAGGTATTTTTACTACCACTAGTAGGATTGGTTAAAGCCTTAAGTGGCTTGTTGGATGCTCGCAAGGTGGAAAGTCCCCAAGCAATGTATAAAAGACAAACTAATTAGAGGCCCACCCTTATTGATTGAGTTTTGGCACCATTCTCAATGTAGGGGATGCACATCCCACCTCGAATATTTTACACTCACCATATGGCTCCCTTGAGATGAGATGGAAATCCCCGATGTTCTATAAGTTATTTGTTTTTACTTGTATCTTTTTTAGGAGAGGTTGATATGGGTTATCCTTCCATTTTAGTAGGCCCCTATCCATCCTCTCTTGCAAGAAAAGAGTGCAAACACCCTTGTAAAGGTGTCCCTCCACTCACGTCGAAGGAGATTCCAAGTTTTGGGCCTAAGAGTGTTGTCATTGGCCATTGACCTTAGGGTAGGAAATTTTTTATGTGTATGAATTTTCTTCAAATTGTGTTAGACCCATGGAAATTGGGGTGAATAACCCTAGAACATAGACATTAGGTCACAAAATTTTGACATTTAGACAACCAAGACATTTTTTCAGATTGTTTACTATGTTTTTCCATCACATTTCATAAAAACCAAAATGAAAAATAAGTCA
This sequence comes from Sequoia sempervirens, assembly GCA_007258455.2. Taxonomy (NCBI): domain Eukaryota; kingdom Viridiplantae; phylum Streptophyta; class Pinopsida; order Cupressales; family Cupressaceae; genus Sequoia; species Sequoia sempervirens. Next base: position 23,068 of record VDFB02009590.1, on the reverse strand, counting down.
AAAACACTCAAACTAGGGAAAAACACTCTATTAACCGCATTTACAGACTATAAACCACAATTTCTTCTCAAAAAACCAAATCTGTTGAAAACCAGTGCACCACATTTGCATCTTATAACAACACATTTGACAAGTTGTGCACTGCATTTTGAAGTTGACAAATTTTTTAGGGAATTTTGGTGTAGTCTTATTTTTGATCAATTTCTTACTATAATCTTCTTATTAGACCATAGACTTGCCAATCTCAAATCTATCATTTCATTCCATTCATTTAGCCTGTCATTACATTAGTTGCATACATCATAGTTCAAACTTTAGGTCTCATTAGATTGCATACACTTTTGCATACCTTAGATAAGGAAATTTGTTAGACTTTTGATCAGACCATAGCCAAAAATTTAGATTGTCTTAACCTTGTCTTTTCATCAATCAAGTCCTTGTCCTTTAAGTTGGTCCTATAAACTCATAAGTCTAATTTGAGGCCACTTTTTCAATCATCATCACTTTAGTCTTAGTCTCCTTTAAGTTCTTGACAATTAGGTTTGCCACTTTGGACTATCTTAGTTTGGTTAGTAACCTCTTTTTAGGTCAACCAAAAGTTCTTAGTATTCATACCATAACATTAGTCATACCACACCTTTCATTTCAACATCACATTGACATTACACTTGCAAACTTTATTCATATACCTACCATAGATTTTGATCATTGTGACATTACTACATCTCAATTTTGACTATTGTCACTTTGTATCTTTAATCTTCGTGCATAGTCATTTTGCATCCTTAAACATTGAAAATACCTGAAACGTAATCTAGTTGCATACCCTAGTCTTAATTCTATCCTTGAATTGGCACTCATGTCCATTCATCATATTGGAAAGTCTTTTATGGTCCAAACAAGATTAAAAAGGAAGAGAAAATGAATGGACTTCATCCAAGAAGAAGATGACTTTTTCAATCATACTGGCAACATGAATTTTGGCTCCTCTTCCAATGAAGCACCTAGGCCACAATCATCATTTCACAATCCATTCAAAAAATTCATGATCAAAGACAAAAAAAATACCTATAATTAAGGAAGAGGTTGAGGTAGTACCACAAGATCCCAAAGTAGCATAATTTGTGGATGAAATAGTGGCACAAGACCCACAACGATTTCTAGCCAAGTTATTGCATAGTGGAGCTAAACTTCCTCATGGCTCTGATGTCAATACACTTCAACCAACAACTATCAATGAAACTACACAAATCCAAGGACATGATGCTTCCACTCTAAATGAACTATCCCACAAATAAATGCTACCATGACATTGGGAGGAACAACACATAATACCACAACAACAAATGCCACACCTCTACTTGGGACAAAAAATGCACAAGCCATGACACAACCCTTTGTAAATACATTCAATCCATTTGGTTCATCATCTAATGTGATGGGTGCATCATCATCCAACCCTTTTTCAATGGGTGGAAAAAAATATGAAAGATTCATATTCGTGGACCTAAACCACAAACAAACACTTCAAACACCAACACATCACAAGTTCATAATTCAAGCATTCCCCAACAAAGCAACACACAAGCGCCTTTCCAACAATATAACAACCAAAACACATAAGGTCAAACTAGTTCAAACCCCTTTCAATTGCAATTCAAAATAAACACCTCCCACATACCTCAAATCCCAACTTCACTCTGCATATTTAAACTCAAATTCCAACTTTCACCTCTCATATCCAAACACAAAAATTCCATATTTCACTCACAACATTCCAAACCAAAACACATCAATCAACACCAACTCATCCACTCAAAATATTGGATTGCAACATTTAAACATGGGCCCATATCATAATGTAGTGGACACATCCCTTACTCAAGTTGATGTATTAGCAAACCAAATGCTCGCATTACAAAAACAAGTGGACAACATGCAAATATCAACAAAGAAGAGTTATTCAACATAAGAGTTATGTCCATACCCCTTTGACAGAAGCATATACATGCCTCCATTTCCTCACAACTATGTCATGTTGAATTTTCCTAAGTATAGAGGAAAGGGGAATCACATTGAACATGTAAGGTAGTTCCACACGGCTTTAATAGACATCGCATCTGAAGATACATATCTCATGAGATTATTCCCTAGGAGTCTCATAGGACAAGCACTCAAGTGGTTTTCCCATCTACCTTATGGCATAAGAACATGGGATGAACTAGATGATAAATTTATCACTCACTTTGCTTATAAATTTATCCAAAATAACATTACCATTGCCACCTTATGTCAAAAAAAACAAGAAGAGGGTGAGTCATTCATAACATTCTTCCAAAGATGGAGGAGCTTGGCTAGTCGATGTCTTGTCGAGATTCTTGAGAAACAAAATATTGTCATGTTCATAGAAAGCTTGATCATGGATCTAAAGTGTCAATTGGAAGCCCATTGTTGCACTACATTTGTTGAACTAGTGGAAAAAGGCACTATAATTGAGAAGGCTCTTATTGTAAAAGGGGAACTTAAAACATCTAACAAAAATTAGAATGCCCAAGGTACCTCAAATGAAAAAATTCAATATTGTGCCTGCAATAAGAATGTCACAAATGATGGAGTTGGCAATGCAAAGGCAATGCGCACTAGTTTTGTGATCACACTTAAAGGATCTAATACATTAAATAACCCACTACACATCCCTGAGAAAACAAAAAATTCCCTTCAGAACAATCAAGAACCTAGACCTCAAAGGAACTTTCCAACAACACACAAATATTCTCCCTTAGGGGAACCAATAGAATCAGTGCTAAAACAACTCTTGTAGTCCAAGGTCATTCAAATTCCTAAGGAAAAAAATTATGATCCAAGGCAATTTAAATCATCATTGTGGGATGACAATGCCTTTTGTTATTATCATTATATCAAGGGACACAAAACTTCATGTAGGCAACTCAAGAACATAATCTAGGACCTAATCAAAAATGGTGTCATAGAAGTTGATAGTGAACAATAGACCTCCAATAGTGATCATACAATTTTTAAGAATCCTTTACATGACCATGGGACAAGAAAAACCTCCAATTTAGGTTCAAAGACCAATAACCATGCCAACTATACCAATATCACCCATGACTATACTATACATCATATTCAAGCCTCAGATGACCATGTCAATACCATCACCATCAAGAAGCAACCAGAATGTGTAGTAACCATGTGACCTTACAAGATGCTCCCCCTAAACAACAAAAAAAGACCCAATGAAATCTCTTAAACCATTTGGAGAAGACACCTGCTCAAATATCCATCCTTGAGTTGCTTCATATCTCTCCCGAGCACAAAGTTGTTCTAGAAAAAGCATTAAAGATACCTTCGTACTAATTGAACTTGATGTCAATTGATTGTAGGAAATGGTAGGATACTTATCCAATACCCACCACATCACTTTTTCAGATGAATACTATTCATCTCAAAAATCCCATCATAAAAATCCATTGCACCTAGAAGTCTATGTTAACAAACATAAAATCAAACAAGTATTGGCAGACAGTGGAGCAGGATTAAATATTTGCACTCTCAAAGAGGTTATAGCATTAGGATTCTTTAAAGCATGCATAGACACAACAAAGAGAATTATCATAAAATCCTATGTTGATGAAGAGAATTCCTCCAAGGGTGTCACAACACTACCTATTAAAGTTGGGCCCACTATATTGGATACCACATTCTAAGGATTGGACCTAGATCTTTGTTACAATCTCCTCCTTAGTCGACCATGGATCCATGCCATGAAATCCATTCCATCCACCTACCATCAATGCTTAAATTTTTCATACAATGGCATTGAGATCACAATAGCTAGAAATCATGACCCTTTTCAATATTCCTGCAACCTAAGAGGAACCCCTGAACAACGAGTGTCGATAAATCAGGAAGCTTCATCATCCATGTCATCCCATTATGTTGAACCTTCAACATTAAACAAGGAATCCACCTCCAAAACCCCATCTTCTAGTCCCAACATCTTAGTCCAAGATAAGGAGTGTGGTGAGTACCATATGAAGACATCTTCTTGTGTTAGTCAATTACCTGCATCACCCAAATCTTATGGCAGACTATCAATAGTCAAAAGGAACCTAAAGTCATCATTCGAACATCTCCCACTATGACCATGAGATGGGGAGATTTAATTATGCTGCAATAGTTTCGCCCTTGGTCTCCTTGTGTTGTACAGTGTGATGCTTGGGTTCGTGACATGGCTTAACCACCTCTTGTGGATCTTGGATCTTGTATAAATCTAGCGATTTAATCAGGCATTGACATGTCAATCTTTTGGTGCAATGGCAGCCACCTATGCAACAATTGGTATCAGAGTCAAATTCACAAGTTTGAACCCCTCATTTGCACTAGGGGGATTGTTGCAATAGTTTTTCCCTTGGTCTCCTTGTGTTATGCAGTGAAAATCTTAGGTTCATGACATGGCTTAACCACCTCCTGTGTATCTTGGATTTTTTATAAATTTTGTATTTGTATCGGGCATTGATAGGTTGATCTTTTGGTGTAATGGCATCCGCCTATGCAACAAAGTAAAGTTATCAATGAGGAAGATGTCTCTACATGTTATACAAAGAATAAGAAGACATTGAACCCAAGAAACTCCCCACCGAACAATATGGAAAAGGCTTCGAAATCATGATATGCAAAGTCTTTGATGGATATAGTGGACTTGGATTGCATAAAAAAGGGATTAGCAAATGTTTGCTACTATCTATGTGACCAAAGTATTTAGAGTTAGGGTTCAAGCCATTAATAGTGAAAGCTCCTAGTACTAAGGTACTTTCAAATGAGGAAATGTGTGCTTCAAAGGATATCGAGACATCTAAGGATTACCACACCGAGACTAATTCCAATTAGTGAGAGTGGGATTCATGCACTTCAAGTGATTACGACCTAACCTAGACATTCAAAGAACTTGACCTATCTGACACCTCGACCAAAGGTGAAGCTTGGATTGATTCCTTTTGGGATGAAAGCTTCTAGTACTAAGGTACTTTCAAATGAGGAAATGTGTGCTTCAAAGGATATCGAGACATCTAAGGATTACCACATCGAGACTGATTCCAATGAGTGAGAGTGGGATTCATGCACTTCAAGTGATTACGACCTAACCTAGACATTCAAAGAACTTGACCTATCTGACACCTCGACCAAAGGCGAAGCTTGGATTGATTCCTTTTGGGATCCTAACAACACTTCTATTTTTACCTTATTTTCCCATCTATGAAACCTTGACAATACCGATCATGGCATGCCCTTAGCATACCCATAATTGATAGACTAGGATCAACAAGGACCACCTATCTTAGACACATTTGAAAATGATGAAGCAATTTCCGAATTCATGGGATTACGTGAAGTCATTCCTAACGAGGATTATAAAGCTGGTTTTGCCATGGAATTGGATAACATGACCTATTTTGGGGATTTTTTCCACCCCTCTAGTTGCAAAGGTGAAATTGATAAAATAAAAAAAGAAAGGTATATAGGTGAAAGCCACAAGGTGCCTCTAGACCATGAAAAAGTAAAAATAAAGGACACATTCAAGGGTGAAAACCTCTTTGAGGTTCCCAAGGATGAAGGGTTGGAATTACTTCCCATAAACCAAGAGAAATCATCTATGCTAGTGGAAAAGAATATGGAAGTCAATACAGGCATGGATGAAAACCCTAAGATTTTCCACTTTGTAGCATCATTGATAGAAATAGAACTCAAGTACCATGCCTTCTTCATAAAATGACAAATAAACTTTTCTTGGTCTTATGCTGACATGCCTGGTTTGGACCCCAAGTTGGTTTTGCATCACTTGCCATTGTTTCCCAATACTAAACAAGTCAAGTAGAAACTCATAAAAATGCATCCTCAAATCACTCTATTGGTCAAGGCTAAGCTAAAGAAGTTATTAGATGTTTTCTTCATTCGATCCATTAACTATGTAGAGTGGATTTCTAATCTTGTGCCAGTGACAAAGCCAATAGGAGGAATCTTCATATGCATTTATTTTTGAGACTTGAACAAGGCATGTCCAAAAGATGACTTCCCATTACCAAATATTAACATTATTGTGGACTTAACGACAAGCTACGAGATGCTACCCATCATGGATGGTTTCTCGAGATACAATCAAATCAAGATAGCTCCTAAAGATCAGTACAAAGATGCCTTCACATGTCCTTGGGGAACATACTACTAGAATGGCATGCCTTTTGGATTGAAAAATGTTGGGGCTACATATCAATGTGCCATGACCATGATCGTTCATGACCTCATGCACACTCTTATAGAAGATTATGTGGATGAATTATTGGCTAAATCATTGACAAGAGACAATCATCTGCGAGTGTTGGACAAAATTTTCAAGAGAATAGAAGATTACAAGGTGTAGACACGTAAAATATACTGATTGACATTGTGCATATAATCCCAACTACTAACATCAATTCATCCTGAATCATCCCTCGGTCTAACCATTTAATCAAATCTCCTTATCTGATTAAATTCATCAATATTTTGCTCTTAATTGAATAAATCATTTTATCTAATTAAGTCAATCTCTTTTGTTAATTAAATCAATTCATCTGATCTAATTATCCCTATTTTATTAAATTATTAATTTTATTTGATTAAATCTCTAAAGTCTATCCATTAAATTAAATAAATTAAAACCTTATTTGATTTAATCTAACACCATCTCTTTTAATTAAATAAATCAAAATCCTTATTTAATTAATCTCTTATCATATTCCTCTCTTATTTGATTTAAATAAATCCATAAACTTGATTCAAATAGGTCACATCATCTAATCTCTCATTAAATTAATTAACCCTTGATTAATTTAATCTCACTTCATGTCCCATCCTCTAGATTTTGCAAGTTGCACATGAAAATAGATTTAATTCATTTATTAAATCTTTTTTTTCTTCACAAGGCATCTTTCGGAATATTCTCTCAATTTGAATTCAAAAATTCCAAGTCAACATGTACATCCAACAAGGCAATAACTTCATCTTGCATGTCCTTTTCCTTGAGCCAAGTGGCATTTATTGCATTTTCCCATCCCTCTTACAATTCATTTCAACAAATTTGAAATTCAAAAATATGCATTTATTGGCACAATCCTCAAATCTTGCACATCCTCCATCCATTCATAGATTGACAAGTGGCATCATGCCATTGGATGAATGTTAGTCCCACATTGCTCAAATTTGGACATTCATCTATCTTGGCATTTTATAAATAAAGAGCTCATATCCTCATTCCATCATCCACAAATTATGCAAAGTTATTATGCTAAAATATTTAGCCATTTTCATCCATCACCATTGAGTTCTTAGCTAGGTTTTTGCAGATTTTGTCTTGGAACTCTCATCCTTCACCAACAAAGTGGATCAACCATCTTCAACATATCAAGCTTGCATCTTAGGAATTGGGAAAGGGCCAATTTTCACATCAAATTGGCACCAATTCCCCCATGGGATCATGTGTTTGCCATTCTAATTAGGATTGAATCTATATTTTCTTGTTTTATTGTGTTCTTCATTGTTTTCATTCCTATTTTGAAGTTTGTAAATGGATTTCATGGGGAATCCTTATTTTATCTTGCAATATATTTTTTAACTTGTTTATTCTTGTTTTTTTGTAGGCACTAGGATTGGGGTTCACACACAAGGTATGGATAAATCCAAAGAAGTGTGTATTTGGAGTGACGTCAGGAAAGCTCCTAGGCTAAATTGTTTCCAAAAGAGGCATTGAAGTCAACCCTACTAAAGTAAAATATATCATAGGCATGCCACCACCCACAAATATAAGTCAATTACGAACACTCCAAGGAAGACTCCAGTCCATCTGAAGATTCATCACACAACTTGTAGAGAAATGTAAACCATTCCAACACTTGTTGAGAAAAGGAGTACAATTCATGTGGATAGACAAGTGTCAAGAAGCTTTTCAATAGGTCAAGGATTACCTATTGACACCACCAGTCCTAATGCCTCCTATCGACAAAAGACATCGCATACTCTACATATCAGCCACATGAACAATGGGGGCATTACTTGCACAAAATGATGATGAAGGTAGAGAAAGAGCAATCTATTATATTAGTTGTACACTCATGGGATATGAAGTCAACTATAGTTCTATTGAACATTCCTGCCTTGCGGTGGTTTTCATCACTCAAAGACTTAGGAATTACATGTTGAATCATCAGACAAAAATCATTGCCAAAATAGATCCATTGAAATATCTCCTCAGCAAAGAAGCTTTGATAGGATAGTTAGCTAAATGGATGATGATAATAAGTGAATATGACATTTAGTATGTTGAATGAAAATCCATAAAAGGACAAGTCATAATTGACCAACTCATAGATGCACCTACAAAAGTAGATCATCCATTGGTTTCAAATTTTCTCGATGAGTCTATATTCACATTGGAAACTTCAACATGGAAGTTATACTTTTATGGATCCCAAACAAGTCATGGTTCATGAGCAGGCATATTGTTTGTTACCCCTCAAGGAGATACCGTAACTAAATCATTTGTAATTGCTTTCTCTTATACCAAAAACATAGTAGAGTGTGAGGCTCTTCTCACAAGACTTCACATGGCTATCAAATGGAAGATAAAAATCCTTCAAGTGTACAGTGACTCACAATTGGTAATCTGACAAGTTAATTATGACTACGACACTAAGAATGAAAAGATCACCTCTTATAAGTAGATGGTTGACAGTTTAAAATAGTACTTTGATAGCATCATCTTTTGGCAGATTCCTCACATTCAAAACATAGCAAAAAATGCTATGGCAACAATTAGTTCTCTCTTGGATATTCCAAACAATGTGCCACAATATGAGTTCTTGGTAGAATAGCTATTGATCTCTACCTTCAATAATCTTGATTCTAAGATGGTGAGTGAAATTTTTGATCCTAACTCCCCTTGTTACAAAGGAATTTATGACTACTTGCATGACCACATTATCTCCCCTGACTTATCCATCAATCAACGTAAAACCTTGATCCATAAAGCCTCTAGATATGCCATCATTGGTGACACATTATATCGACAAAGCCTAGATAACACCCTCCTATGATGTCTCAATGTTGATGAAGCACAAATGACCTTATGAGAGGTACATGAAGGTATATGTGGAGCCCACTCTAGTGGTCTGACTCTAGCCAAGAAGATCATGTGTGCAGGATACTATTGGCCCACGATGGAGGGTGATTCATATCATTTTGTCAAGAAATTTCAATAGTGTTAGATTCATGGAGACCTGATATATGTACTAGCTCAAGAACTACAACTAATCACATCAGCATGGCCCTTATCCCAATGGGGACTCGAACTCAGAGGTAAAATCCATCCCACCTCATCTAATGGCCATAAATTTATTATCACACTAATCAAGTACTTCACCAAATGGATTGAAGTTATTCCCATGACATACATCACTGGAAAACAAATATCAAAATTCATCTCTAATTACATCATTTGATGGTATGGTGTCCCTCAGTCCATCATCATTGATAATGGTATCCCTTTTAAGAACCAAGAAATCCACTAGCTATGCAAAAAATTCCACATCCAACATCACTTTTTCACTCCATACTATCCACAAGGTAACGGCCAAGATGAGGCGTCTAACATAACCATTATCAAAATCCTCAAAAAGATTGTCAATGACGTTGATTGTGACTAGCACCTTCAACTTAATCCCACCTTATGGGCCTACCACACCAATATCCACACTCCCACAAGAACCACTCCATATTCCCTAGTCTTTGGTTCTAAGGCCATCCTACCTATCGAGGTCAAGTTTCCTTCCCTAAGGGTATCCATGCAAGTGCTCATTGATGATGAACAATATCATGTATCCAAACTACATGATTTGGAACTGTTAGATGAATGGATACAAAATGCATTGGTCACTTTTCAAGCTTATCAAAACCATCTTCATCGCAGCTACAATAAGAAAGTTTTGGTCTAACACTTTGACATTGGTGACCTGGTTTTAATGGAAAATCCAAAGAATCAAGCAAAACAAGAGAAGCTTGGTAAGTTTGAACCAAATTGGTTGGGTCCTTACATCGTCACAGTAGTATTTGGATCAAGAGCTTATCAACTTTTGACTCCTAAATGGGAACCCTTGTTAGAACCTATCAACAATTTTTATTTGCGCAAATTCTACACCTACCTTGAGAGAGCCATGTCAAAACCTAAAAAATACAAAAGAAAAATCAAAAGAAAAATTTCCTTGGTGAAAAACTAGCAAATAGGCATCTTGGTGACACCAAAAAAAATAAAAAAATCAATAAAATAGTAAAGAGAAATAATCTATCCAATAGTGAAAACACTTCAGTGGCACTTTGGATAAGTACCATGGTGAAAACCTGGAAAATAGGCACCGTGTTTAGTCAATCTACGCTCCATCATCTACCATCATTATATCTGGTCTCCCACCCCTTCGCTCAAAATAATCCTGCCTTCACTCTTTCCCATGTCATCCATTATAACGCTTTGTTGTCCTTCCCATAGCCTAGAACAATTAACATTTTATCTTTTCACCCTCCATATCCATCCACAATAAGGCTTATCTAATTCCATCCCTAATAAAATATTCATATACCTAACTGGGGGCGAGTACTCAACCAATGTCTTCAAAGGATTCTACACTTGTCATTAGAGGTCAAATTTCCCAAAAATTCAAAAAAATAAAAAAATGTCAAAAATAAAAAAATCAAATACCCAAAAAAATATCCCAAAATCCAAAAAAATTAGAAAACTTCAAAAACATCCAAATAACCTTCAAAAATCCCAAAAATAGAGACAAAGTTAGTCATTTCAGTCAAATTCTAGTCGAACTATGTTGCCTCTACATGTATAATGTAGGCAAGGTCATCAGTCGATCAGCCCTTGAGGCTCTAGGTCAGTCCTTTAGGGTTTGTTGCATGAATCAATCCATAAAAAATAAAAAAGTCAAGTTTTTTCAAACTACGAGGTCTATGTGCATTGTCACATAGGAAAGGCCATCTTTGATAATCCCTCGAGGCCCTAGGTCGGTACTTTAGGGTTTGTGGCACCAGTCATAATAAGTCAAACATTATCATCAAATGCAAATAGTCATCTAAATCTCAACCAATCATAAATCAACAAGACAAACTATTCAACTAGTCTTCAAGTCAAATTAGTAAATTTCCTATTCAGTCAAACATAAAATCAATATCAAACATTAAAACAATCAATAACTTGTCTTATATAGGATGTTTCCTTCCTGAAACCAAACATTGTCACTATATCAACTATATCATTTGCCTTATAATCATCCTAGGTATTTCACATAGGCATTTAACCTCATAATCATCTCATGTCATCCTACATCCATAAAGCATATAGATATCCATAAGTCATCATACACTGCATAACACATCAAATTTAGCATATCATTACATCCGCATCATTTCATAATCATAACCCATTATCATACATCACAGTGCATCACAAGGAATATACATTGCATGTGCATCATATATAAAGAAATCATACATAACAACGTATCCATAATCCATAATAAACATTACATAACATTGCATATATAATTCATAATCCTTGATAGCATAACATCATACCATAATGTGTCCATCTAACACATAGGAATCATAAATAAGCATAAAACATACATTAGTCATCCATAGTGCATCAACACACAGGATCATCTCATCAACACATAAAGTGCATAAACAACATAGAGCATAATAATCCATCACATGACATCATAAATGCATAACATAGGAACACATATCATATGATCACCACCAAAATCATGCATCGCATATATATATCTCAAAAATTGTCATAGTACAAAATCATGATATCCCCAAAATGAAGCTCGCAAGCTTGAAGGTCAAAAATATAAGTGACCCAATACAATATCAAAATGTGCTCCAGCCAAAGCTACCCCATTCTCGTGAAGGTGATGGTCATGGTTAGGGTTGGTTGTCTTGTATATCGTTTGGCTGCAATGACCCTAATGATCTATGCTCGAATGGAAATCAATCATAAGGAGAAGACTATCTCAGCCCAGAGACACCCCCACTACTATGTGAACGTCTAGAGTGTGATTTTCTCTAAGATCTACTCATGACCTCTATGAAGCTCGAATCTCTCTACTCAAGTGGCATAACCCTCTCATATAGATCTCTATAATACTGCTCACCTTTTCTTGACCTTTGAAGCTCCCTGGCCATATCCATGGATGTACCACTCAGAGTAGCAATAAAATCTAGGCACTGTTGATCGGCTCACTACTAACCAATCACTGATGCATCCCTCTTTGTCCTAAGGGTTCCCACCTCTCCCTCTAAGGCCTGTATCTTGGTTGTCGCTGCATCTAATCGTGTCTACAAATTTTCTATCCTCTAATCTACTAATCCATCTCCCCCTCTGATCGACACCTCCTCTAGCCCCTCTCCAACATCCTCACCTATCACAATCATCTTTTTGAGGACCTACTTCTCCTCCCCCTTCATCTCATGCTCTACCTCCCCCATGGAAACATCTTACTACCCAACCTTGAGAAGAGGTCCCTCATCTATCCACTCTCTCCTCCTCCTACTTTGGCTCCTCCCTAATCGGTGAGAGATGCCCCACTGCTCTCTACCTCCTTGCCCTCCTCTATTGGAATTGTCCTCCTCTACCTCCTCTACCATCCCCACCATCATCTCCCCTCCCTCTATCTCCTCAATCTTCATCCTCTCTCCCTTGTCCCCTGAATCATCCTCGTGGACCCCTACCTCTACACTTCATTGGTGTTAACTAGTCTATATTAGTCAAAGGATCAAGCTTATGGGTGGCCCACCATGCATCATAGTCGGGCATGGTGCCCACATCTACATCTTCATATCCCCATCCCCACTACACAAGCTACAAGGAATCTATGCTCTGCGAGCAGCTATGGCAACCAATATCATCTTCCCCCACTAACCAATCTCCCATGAGGACTGCACAAACCCTATTGTTCCCACTGGTACACCTTAACACTCCCCAAATTGTCTCTACACCCACTTTGGCAAGTACATCTTGATGATATGTTGTGATTGTACTGTTCATCCAATCAAGTACTTGGGTTGTCAGCACCGTGACAAGTGATCATCCTAATCCTCCCACGACTAGAAATCTCTATAGGGCCTCCATACAAAACTAGCAAGCAGGTCAATTCCATGGAGCCAATATCCCATATCTTCGATGTGAGTCTATGTAACTACCCCGCCATACAAGTAGACATAAGGCATGCCATCCTCCAACTACCTCCCCACTATTGGATGGAACATGACTATGTGCTCCCATGCCCATATTTTCAGTAGATTACATTGGGGTAAAATAACGATCATGTAATACCACAAAGACCTGGTTTATACATGCAAATCTCTATCCTCTACCAAGTAATTAAATTTTAGAAGAAATAATTGCTTAATTTTAGTAAGAACTTGTATAAACTTTATTTCTTTTGATTTCTTAAAGTAATTTTCCAATACATATTTAATGGGATGTTTTAAGTGTTTTGTAGATAATAATCGGTCAATCAAGTTACAGATTGAAGTATCCAATTGGCACGTGCTCCAGAACAGTTAGAGATATATGTTGGAAGTATGCTCTGGAACTTCAGGATGATGGGCTGAAAATGTTGTTGTTCTTAAAAGATGCTATTTTTGTTATTTTTTGAATAAAAGACTTTATGGCTCGACTTGAGCCTCTTAAATTCTGTGTAATAGGATTAAAGATAGACGAGTTATATGTAGATTTGTTTTAGATATTTTTTAGTGGTTATCTATACCAACTGAAATATAGCTTGTAGTTACAGTTTTTCTATAAAAGATATAGTCGCTGGAAGTAAGATATACAGTGAAAGCAATGTTATGCTGACATAATGTTTTCCAAGGTTTATAAATAAAGAGATTGTTATCTGAAATTCTGAGTTATGAGTTATGGATGATAACTATGGTTAATAGAGGTGTTCTTGAAATAGTTGTGGATGTGAGCTGAGAATGAATGTGTTGTCCCACGAGCTGGCCACTCGACGAGAGTAGATACGTGTTTTCTTTTGTCATATTGATGTTTTATAGAGAGTTATTTGAATTCACTGTTATGAAGTCTTAGTTTTGAAGTATCTGTTATCTTTTCAACTTCTGTAGTTTCTGTTATTTACTGTTGGAACTTTGACTGTTAAGAAAATGTTTTATGGATTGTTATAAGCTTTTATGTTTTTATAATTTATCAGCTTCTTAGTTTAAATTGATTTTATAATTTTAACTTAGTTATTATGCTTTCTAAATTAGTATACTCATGTTTACAGTTCAAGCATTTTCTATTTTCTTAGGAATAGATTACTTTTTAGTTTGATAGTTAAACAGTTTGAAGTTAGAATTAATAAGGAACCTGAGGGAGATACTCTGGAACTCTTCTATTGCAAATTGCCTTGAACACTACCCGGTCGACAATTTGAATATTTTATTCTAAAGTAATGGGACCTAACGACAGCCTATCACTTTTTAGCGCCGTTGTCGGGGACCCTTTCACTTCTTTTGCTTAAAGTGTTAATAGAAGACGCCTTGAATACCTCTTTTAGGACAAAAATATTATCTGTGGCTTCCTTTTCTGCATGGTCAGGAAAAGAGGCCCTCACGGATGATTTATACCAAAGACCCCCCCAAAATACGTTCCAGTTATACAAAGGGAGGCCCAAGGCTCAGAAGATTATTCTGCTGATGAATTACTTGAGCCTAACCCACCAGAGGCTTTCCACTATCTTCCAGAAGATCGTCTTGTGGTACAACCTTTTGTCGAGGAGCATATTCCTCTAAACATCATGGGAGATCGGAGGGTAGAAGCCAACTGTAATGGTGGAAACCGTAATAATAATGATCCTCCACCACCTAGGACGTTCACTTATCCTATTGCTCTCGATGCAAATGATGATACAACAATGAAAAACATTTCTCCAGCTTTCCTTCCAACATTTCGTGGTTTATCTTCAAAAGACCTAGACCAATTTCTTTTTGAATTTAAGGTCCTTTTTCAAACCTATGACTATAAAAATGACAACCAAAAACTGAAGTTGTTTCCTTCTACTTTGAAGGATTCAGCCATGCGCTAGTTTATGGGACTACTGTCTGGAGGTATTACAACTTGGGAAGAAATGGAGATTGTGTTTTTGAATAAATATCAAAGTTATTGTAGGGTGAGTGATCGTAAGGAAGAGCTGTTTAAACTTCGGCAGAATGAGGATGAGAGTCTAGAAGACTATTTGGATAGGTTTCTTTTTTTATCTAAACATTGTGGGGAAACAACAATTAGTGTTGAGATTCTCAAGACTATATTTCTTAAAGGACTTGATGATGATGCAAGAAGAAGTCTTGATTTAATGGGAAAAGGAGATGTGTCTCAATTAAACCTTGAAGACATATGTGATTTGTGTCACAATTTTTCATGTACTCGTGGAGGAATCCGAAAAACAAATCTTTTCAAAGGGAATAACGAGATAGGTAAACTTCGAGAAGAAATAGAAAATTTGAAGACAGATATACTTGTACAATTGAATACTACGTTGGATGGTATACAAGCAAAGACACGTAACCCTGAGACTTTGTCAATCTATTGTCCTAGGTGTCAAAATAAACATCTTTTATAGGAGTGCCCATTAGATAAGGTTAATGTTTGTCAACTTTGTGAGAAAGGCCACCCTACCAATCAATGTGAGCTTCTTACTGATCTTAAGAATACTAAGAAAAAAACTGCTCAGGTTGAAGAAGAAATAAATGTGCTAAATCAGTGCCAGGGAGGTAATTTTTCTTATGGCCAAAATTCCAATTCTGCATGGAGACCCCAGAATAACTAGACTGGTAATCAATGGCCTCCCTCTTGGAATCAGCCCTACCCTCCACAACGTACTTGGGGAACTCCTTATTAGGGATCTCCTGAATGAGCAACTCAATCATGGGGAACTCAGCAATGGCCAAACCAGTCGCAA
The DNA here is from genome assembly GCA_007258455.2 of Sequoia sempervirens. Taxonomy (NCBI): domain Eukaryota; kingdom Viridiplantae; phylum Streptophyta; class Pinopsida; order Cupressales; family Cupressaceae; genus Sequoia; species Sequoia sempervirens. The sequence continues at coordinate 6,986 of VDFB02009590.1, read as the reverse complement.
CAACAATGGTACCCACAACATATTGCTCCCCAATGGAATCAAGGACAAAATCAATTTTATACCAGTCCTAGGAGGAATCAACAACAAAACTTGTTGCCACCACCTCAGAATCTTCCTCAGACTGAGCAAGTGAATCAACCTCAACTTCTGGCGCAACCACTTCCCAATCCAAAGAATAGTAGACATAATACTTTGGTATACACTGCAAAGCAAGATCATGTCACAAGCCTTAATGCAATTCATTGTGGAAATGTTCAGTTACGTTCCAGTAGGACACTTCAATCGCCCACTATTGAGGAAATAGTGGACAAACCTCTTTCTCAAAATTTTGAGAAAGATACTATACCACCTACGGATATTACTGAGTCTTCACCAGCAGGAGCTACTGGTTTCCCTCGGGAGGAGGAGGAAGGTCAATCTTTGACTTAATCTAGTAAAGATATTCCTCCAAAGGAGAAAAGAGATATCCTTACAAAGGAGAAAACTCAAGCACCATTTTCGGAGCATCTAAAATCAACAATTCTAAAAGATACTCCAGAAATGTTATTAGCTTATGAAACTACATTAATTCAGGAGATTAAACAATTGCAGATAGAGGTTCCTTTGCTGCAGGAAATAAAGGAAATTCCTGAGTTAAATCAGTTGATCAAACAACTGTGTATTAGAACCTCAGGAAGGAAACCAAAGAAAATAAACACTGTGCATATTGATGGTTATCTAGCTGAATTTTTGTCTGGGAATACTGTTGCTCCAAAATATGATGATCTGGGGAGTCCACTGATTACTATTACAATTAACGAGGTAGCAATACCTAATGCATTGGTGGATTTGGGAGCAGCTATTAATGTAATGACGGTGGATGTAATGGAGAAATTAAGTCTTACAGATTTAAGTCCTACAACTATAGTCTTGCAGATGGAAAATCAGTCTATAGCCATTCCAAAAGGTGTTATAAAAAATGTTCTTGTTAAAGTTGATGGATGGGAATATCCAGTTGACTTTCAAATAATTCAATCACTTACACCTAAAGATAGTTATCCAATAATTTTGGGAAGACCATGGTTGGCTACTGTCGCTGCTAAAATTGATTGTCAAGAAGGAGGTATGACCATTTCACATGGTCCAGATAGTAAACTTTTATTTTTATATCATCCTGCTAAACCAACCGAATATAATAAAGTTTGGGTTGATGAACCAGAAGAATTTAGTGGGCAAGACAGTCTGGCCTCTTTGGCCATGGTAGTGATTAAACAACATGGAGAAGACTTTGAGGATGAGTTAGTGAATGAGGTAGCACATTTGGCTATAAGTTCTAGTGAAGAGGTAATAGAGGATGTACCAAAAATTTTGGGACAACCGATTGATATAAGTGGGATGGAACAAAATTATGTTACCATGGGGATGCCTTGTCCCTTGGCTGATATGATTCCTAGAACGAGTTATTTCTTTGATGATATTACAAGATTTTACTGACTTATACCTCATAGTTGTCCTCTCAACACTTTGTTACGACCAATACATACTGTCACTTCGGCCTATCCAGGAACAAAAACAATTATGTTGTTACTAGGAAAAACTGTGAATATTAATAGTTGGTTGACAGAAATACAAGAGGATAAATTATTTAATGTGCTAGAAAAAAGGTCTAAAGCTTTTTCTTGGGACTATATAGACATGAGGGGGATTCACCCGATTGTTTGTACTCATCACATTTATACTGATCCTAATATAAGACATGTCTTTCAACCATAGAGGAGACTCAACCTTGCATTAAAGGATCTTGTTAAAGTAGAAATTGAGAAACTCCTCTATGCAGGATTTATTTATCCTATCTCAGATAGTAAGTGGGTGTCACCTATGGTAGTAGTACCAAATAAAAATGGCAAGTGGAGAATTTGCGTGGATTATAGAGAACTTAATAAAGCCACCTTTAGAGATTATTTTCCCTTACCATTTGTTGACCAGGTTTTGGACAATTTAGCTGGAAGGAAATATTTTTCTTTCCTAGATGGATTTAGTGGTTACAACCAAATTCAGGTAGCACCAGAAGACCAAGACAAGACCACATTTACTTGTCCTTGGGGTACATATGCATACCGAGTTCTTCCTTTTGGACTTTGTAATGCTCCAGCTACTTTTCAGAGGGCCATTTTGGCTATATTTGCAACACTTGTTAATGATTGTGTAGAGGTTTATATGGATGATTTCATAGTATATGGGTCAACCTATGATGAAGCCCTTCAAAACCTGGATAGGGTTTTGCAGGTTTGTGAGGAAAATTGACTATTCCTTAGCCACGAAAAGTGTTTAATAATGGTGGAACAAGGAATAGTCTTAGGCCATCACATTTCCTCTGAGGGAATAAAAGTTGATCCTAAAAAAATTGAAGTCATACAACAATTAACTATACCTCAAACACAAACAGATGTTCGAAGTTTTCTTGGACATGCTGGATATTATAGAAGGTTCATAGAAAGCTTCAGTAAGATAGCGGCCCCTATGTTTTCTCTACTCCAAAAAGATGTGGAGTTTAGTTGGATGTCTGAGTGTCAACAATCATTTGAAACGATAAAAGAAAGGATTGTCTCTGCTCCTGTACTACATGGACCAAATTGGAGTCTTCCCTTTCACATTTATGTTGATGCTTCGGATGATGCAATTGGTGCAGTATTAGGGCAAGAAGATGAGGATGGGGGTAAATATGCCATATATTTTATTAGTAAAAACTTAACGTCTGCTGAGAGAAATTATACGACAACAGAAAAAGAATTCTTAGCAGTAGTTCATGCCATTAAAAAGTTTTGTCATTATATTACAGGATATAAAGTTACAGTTTACACAGATCACTCAGCTGTAAAATATTTAATGAATAAACCTATAGTTAATGGTCTAATAATGAGATGGTTACTACTTCTTCAGGAGTTCAATATGAAAATACTTGACAAACCAGGAAAATTTAATGAGGTGGCAGATTTTCTATCTCGAATTAAACAAGAAGAGGGTGATCGAGCACCTGTACAAGATGAGTTCCCTATGAAAATTTGTTTTCTATCTCTATAAAGGCTCCTTGGTTTGCTGATATTGCCAACTATTTGGCTACTTTTGAAGTACCTCCCGAATTTACATTTAAACAAAGAAAGTGAGTTATTCGAGAATGTGCACCATTTAAATGGATTAATGGGATTTTATTTCATTGTGGACATGATATGGTTTTAAGAAGATGTGTCAAAGCTAATGAAACTTATAGTATTCTGAGGGCCTGTCACGATGATCCTTCAGGGGGTCATTATTCTGCAAAAATAACTTCCCATAAAATACTAGGTATTGGATATTATTGGCCTTCAATGCATAAAGATGTTAAAAGGTTAGCATATTGCGTCACATTTGTGGTGAGTATGCAAAAGAGTAGAGAATACTTCCGCCTTGATAGAAATGTGGAACTTGCAACCATAGGTAACTTTGGAACCATTTGAAAAATGGGGGTTAGATTTTATTGGCCCCATAGATCCTTCCTCACAAGGGAAAGAATATATATTAGTTTGTATTGATTATCTAACAAAATGGGCTGAAGTTCAAGCTTTATGAATTGCTAGAGAAGAGCAAGTTGCTGATTTTCTCTATAACATAATTTTTCTTTGATTTAGAGCCCCTCGAACTATTGTTACAGATCAAGGACCCCAATTTATGTCTAAAGTCCTCCTAGCATTTACAGACCATTTTTAGGTGAGCCATAAGAAGTCATCCCCCTATTACCCTCAAGCAAATGGTCAGGTAGAGGTGACTAATAGGGAATTAGAAAACATACTGACAAAAACTGTCTCTTCAGGAAGAAAAGATTGGGCCAGGAAGTTGCTTGAAGCTATTTGGGCATATAATACATGGAGATCTACAACTGGATTCAGTCCCTATGAGCTTGTTTTTGGAAAGAAACCTCTTCTTCCCATTGAATTTGAACTTCAGACCCTACGAATAGCCATGGAATTGGGTCTAGATTTGAAACGAGCTCAAATATAATGAGTTTTACAGTTAAATGAGTTGGATGAGCTTCGTCTAGATGCTGTTCATCAAATGGAATTAGTTCAACATCAACAAAAAGTTTGGCATGCCAAATATATTAAAGAAAGATAATTTCATAATGGTGATTGGGCCTTGCTATTTGATTCAAGATATAAAGATCATAAAGGAAAACTTAGAACTCATTGGCTGGGGCCATATGAAACTTCTAAGGTTTTCTTGAATGGCACAGTTTAGTTAAAACCTATCGATGGTGATTCACGAACTCTCTTAGTAAATGGTCATCACCAACGTATTTATCACAAACCAGTTAATAAAGAAGAATTTACAAAGCTGGTAGAAATGCAAGGAGAAATCCAATGTATTGAATTTGCCAAGGCAGAGTCTATTTTGATTTAAATGATTATATGTTATCTATAAAAAGAAAAAAGAAAAAAAGAAGAAGACAAGAAGACATATGTACTTAGTTCATTTTTTTAGCATCTTTCATAAATTTTCAGATTTAACATGTATTTTCATTTGGCAAGACCTTTCATAAAGGAATAACAACTTCCAGAGCACCGTTCCATGATGCTCCGGAACTTGATCATTCAGCTGGCTAGTGCTCCATAACTTGATGATCTGAACGTCTGATGCTCCAGAACTTTCATTGGTTGCTGCTCTGGCTGCATCCTTCAAAGATGCTCCAAAAATTTCATTGGTCACTGCCTCAGCTGCATCCTTCAACGATGCTCCAGAACTTTCATTTGTTGCTGCTTCAGCTGCATCCTTCAACGATGCTCCAGAACTTTAATTTGTTGTTGCTCTGGCTGCATCCTTCAACAATGCTCCAAAATTTCATTTGTTGCTGCCCCGGCTGCATCCTTCAATGATGCTCTAGAAATTTCATCTGGTCGTTGCTCTGGCTGCATCCTTCAACGATGCTCTGGAACTTTAACTTCTTGCTGCTTTAGATGCATGCTTTACGCATGCTCCAAAAATTTCATTTGATCACCGTTTTGGTTGCATCTTTTAGTGATGCTCTGAAACTTATCCACTTTTCCAATTCCTAATGCATGCCTTATGCATGCTCCAGAACTTCCACCACTCTCCTTGCCCGAATGCATGCTTTACGCATGCTTCAGAACTTATTCATTTTCATTTTTCCAACTCCTTTCTAGAAAAATTTTCAAATCTTTTCGATGCTTTGATATCGTACATTGGTACATGTGCCTTCTTCTGTCATTGTAAATAAAATCCGCCGTAATAGCCCATCTTTATTAATGACTTCGTCATCCATGAGTCTCTTCATTCATGTCATAGTAATTATACCGTCACCTTAGCCAATACCCTTGCATCATCCTGTCAAATCATGAGGTACAAGATCTTCAAGCGATCATGGAACGAAAGTAAGTACAATTTTTTGCTTTAAATAAGTAGTTATTTTCAAATAAAATATAATTGATTGGCAAGAGTTTCTTTTCCTAATTTAGTAAATTGAGCCACTTGGTAATTAATTGTTAAGTACGCTTCTCTTTTTGCAGCCCTTCATGCAAACTGAAATGATTACACAGTAAGCTCTGAGCAAGAGTAGAGTAAATGATTACAGTCTGATCATATCTTCAAAAATATCAATGCACAAGTCCTTGGAATTGTTGAATTTTTCAGCAGGGTGGTAAGCAAGAGAGACAAGAAAATGGGTGGTAAGCAAGGAAGAAATCTGAGCCGGCTTTTGCAGAAACGCTGTTGGGGTTAAGTAATATCTTTCGACTATTTGAGGAAGTAGGCTAGTTGGATTTTATCAGGAAATTTGAAGGGTATAATGAAAAGCTGGTGAATGCATTTGCAGAAAGCTACTCTAATGGTCAGGTGATTCTGCATGGGAAGCGTTTCAAGGTAAGTTCAAAAATTATCTCTTCTATTTCAGGGTTGGAAAATTATGGTATTAAAATATCTGAAACTACACAAATTCCATATCAGAAATTATCAGAATTATTCATTAGACAGCGAGATCCTCAACCCATGATAGTTGTCAGTACTAGGGGACAAAATAAAGGGTTTCAAAGAGCCTCTATCTTAGAACCTTGGGGTACTATTGTTGCATGGATCATTAGATATTTTACTTGTGAAGGTCAACTTGCCACTGTGGTAGGACCAACATTAGGTATATTAACACATTTGCGGCATGGGAAGGAAAACCCTGCTCTAAGGGTTAATTTGCCTCATTTCTTGAATGATTCTATTAATTCTTCAATAGAGAGATACAAAACTAGTTCAAGATCATTAAAACACCATGGGTTAATTCAATTGATTTGTAAATATTAGTTTCGTAAGAAACCTCAAAGCAAATGGGAATTTTTTTTGGGGAAGTTTGATAAGCCTACGTCAAGAAGGAAGATAGAATTGGGAGAATCCTCAAAACAAGTTGCTTCACCTTCTGGAGCAACTTCCCCCGAAAACCCTAGAGCTCCTGAACCCCAAATTCCCACCATAGTTGGTGAGGAAGTGCAAGAATTTAGAAAAGATGAGTTTGAAACTCCGGCCCAGATAGAGGATGTAGAGATAATGAATCCAAATGTGGATACTCACCCTGTTAAGAAGAGGAAAAGAAGAACTATTATTCTAAATGATCCAACTATTTTAAATTATCAGGATACTCCTCCTTTGAGGAGGAGTAAAAGATTATCCTCTGGATCTACAGAAACCCCAACACAGAGTAAAGAGAAAAGGTAAAAAGCTAAAAAGCAAAAGATAAATTTGGAAACTGAGGAGTCGATTCACCAATCCTCAGAAAAAGAAATATCTATTGAGGAAGTGCATTTTTCATTTGGTATCTAAAGAGGAAGCTATAGAACAAGAAAAATAGGAAATAGGGAAGGAACAATCTCCACTTTTTAGGGAGATTGATAACAGTATGTTAGGGGAATTGTCTCCAGTTATTAATAAAGCTGTTGAAATTGTTGAAACTGAAAATATTAACATGGAGTTTGAAA
>VDFB02009589.1:0-27556 GCA_007258455.2 Sequoia sempervirens | reverse complement strand
GGCCATTTGGAAAATTTTAAATTTTAAAATTAGTGGAGATGCGTAAGAGTTCATTTTTCAAAATCATGGAGAAATGTAAGAGTTCATTTTTGAAAATTGGAAATCATTTATTTTCAAAACCATGGATAATTAATTGAATTTTAAAGCCAATTTTAGAATGAATCTGACAAATTAAGTATATATTGAAAAATTATCGAACTTAAAGGGTACTAAGCCAATTAAATAATTAAGAAATAAATTCATTTGAATTAGATAGATTACCGAAAATGGAAGATAGGGTATAAATTGCAATAATAAAACAGTCAATTGTGTGTAAAAGTAAAAAGGAGCAAAACTAGATTAGGCTAGACAGAAGAATTATGGGGTGAAAGAACCAGGGTTACAAATGGAATTGCCAGATTAATGAAATGGAGGGTTAGACGAAGAATTAGATGAGAAATTAGTTAGAAAATGTTATTGCAAGCTCGAGACAATTTTAAGTGTCTAAACCTTTATATCTAACACAACCAAATAATTTTTTGACATTAAAATTGGTTTGGATCCAAATACTAAAACTTGTAAATCTCAATATATGAATAAATCATCTATATTAAGCTTCCAAAAATCAAATTTAGTGCCACTAAATTTTTCCATCATTTCCCATCTTCCCAAGAACAAAGATCTTCTCTTGCATGCTCCCACTCAAACCAAAATTAGTACCAAAAAAATGTTCTTACCAATTAGGACAAATTTATCAAGTTGTGATACTAAATGAAAGGAAGATAAGCTATATAAATGTTTCCAAAGAGTAATTTTATATGAGAAATGAATAAAAATAACACAATAAAATCATTCGCCACAAATATATGATGTATCTTAGGAAATCCATTTCAAGAAAAATCTAGATTCCAAACTCTAAACCAATGTTTAAACCAAAAACAATATCGATTACAATACAACCTAGGAAAGGATCCTTCATAAGAGATGAAAGCAACATTCAAATCTAGAACAATACCTGTTTTGTAGCAATACTTATAAAATACACTATGCAAACTCATACAAGCACCCAATAACAACATAAACTAATACATAAAATAACTATAGAGGAACTATGAAAGCATGAGTTGATACCACTCAAAAGTGATATTTAAATCCCCTAGAAAAATTCTGACACCCAAATCCCATTAGAATTCCTATAAGAATCTATAGTAACATGTCATAATAATCCTCCCAAATTGGGTATATTTCATAGGTTAGTGAATCTTCTTGTTAAACATGTGTAATTTCCTCTTACAACTCTCTTAGGAATCATAAATGCTCTTACACTCCTAAAGTGAGAGGCCTAACTTCTAGAGACCATAACCTTTAATCTAAGAACCTAATTGAGTTATTATTTAGAAATTAAACATCTTAGAGAGATCCACATCACAATAACCTACTTTAGTGAGAGAAAACCTATTTTAGCATTTTGTAGACCAAAAATAATATCTAGAGGAAAAATTTTGTATTTAAAGATTAATATACAAAGTTGAGGCACAATTTCTAACAATTGAATCATCCTTAGGTGTAACAAAATCATCATATAAATCATGATCCCTAGATATATTAAGAGTTTAGGGATAATCCACTATCATGTGTCATGGAATAAACATAATCTTCATGTATCTTGTGAAAAAATGAAGTGAAATCCTCTAAGATAGAAGGAAAATTATTAACAAGATCTATCAAATGAGAAGTTAGAGATATATTGAATTAGTGCCTTAATAGAATATGGATCACCATCCTTTTGGTAAAAGGATTTGATATCCTTAAGTAACAAGAAATTGAATGTAAAAATTTATCAAAAGATATAGAGATATATGATACAAAAGTTGATATATAGGACAAGAATTAGGGTCGACATTAATTCATAACTAAAATTTAGCAATTAAATGTAAAAAAAATAGATCTAAAAATAAATATGAGAAGAACCAAAAATCAAATTAAGAATTAGAAAATAGAAAAAAGCCTAATCCTTAGAAAAATTAATATATGGGATCAAAAATTTAGGGTTAGCCAAATTATAGAAGAATAAATACACTCTACACTAATTTAGAGTATAATTTATTGTTGTATGTAAATAACAATCAAAGTTAAATTAATAATTTAGACTTGTATAAATGTAAATGGTAAGTGTTGATGTTGGGAAAAATAAACTCCACAACTCCCAAGGATTACCTACAATCAAACACCTATCAGAGAAAGAGAGAGTAACAAAGCTATGGAGGCCAAGAGCTCTTGATCCAAAAAAGCATGAATCATATTAATGTGCATCTTCTAATGATTATCCAATAGAGAATCCTTATAAAAGGATAATTAACCTATAATGCCTAGGTGAGAATAAAACAAGATCATGACATGTCTACTCATCATGTGATATGAGACATAGAGAAAACATGACCGGAGTAAGCTTATGTAATTAGAGGAAAAGGAACCTAATAATTAAATAAATAATTAATTAGGAAATACCTTTTACTTTAACAGCCCCCCTTAAGTGAAACTTATGAAGTAGCTCAAACCTCTAAAGATGAATGCATGATGGGTCTCGAAAAACAAGGCCAAATAAGGTACCCATGTACAAACAAAGGATCTCTCAAAACTAGAGAAAAGGAGAAAAACCCAGTGGGAGAAAACTCCTCTCCAAAAGAGAGAAATACAAGATGAAGGACTGAAGAAGCCTCAAAATAAGAGTGAAGGATGAAGAATCCTCTAACAAAGAAATGTCTCAAAAGATAGAAAAAATGATGAACATAAAGAACACCACTGAAGCATGAAGAAGTTGAAAGCACTATCGAAGAATGACTGCTATAGTGTTGAAAAGAAAAACCTCTACTAAAACAAATGATGATCAGGATCAAGAAGATAAGAATCTGCAAGAGTTCCCCCAATGACACTACTTGAATCACATGGAAAACAAAGGAAAACATCTAGAAATCGAAGATACAAATGGCATAGTACCAATAGTCTACAGAAATAATCAAGTGAAAATTGAAGGTCACCTCCAAAAATAGGAATGCAAGAGTGTCAATATGGTAAGTGTTCCATCTCAATAAAATACAGTCGCTACATTTGAAAGTAAATAGGAACAAATATTGTATACATATCTCACTCCAACATGAACCCAAGGAAGCATTAGCACCAATAGTAGAAACCCCCCATAATGTTAATAAGGGAGAGGCATGACAGGTACACTGAAATTGAATGACAAAAAGAAGTGCATGAAGAAGAATTATGAACATCTAAACATGCAAACATGAAAGTACCAACAAATATAAAGGGTGTGCAAACAAAAAGCACACACTCATGAGGCTACTATCATGGAAGGGGAACTCACTTGATGAAGGTACGATGGTAAACAAAGACAAAACATCAAATCCCGCACTTTATATCATAGTGTGAGTACAATAAGACACAAAGTGATGTGCAAGATCCCAATAATACATACACCAGAATGTTGAGGCACTTTATTTCAGTGCGTTTACATAATGAAAAATGCATACAATTGAAGCCCATAATGTCTAAAAGATTATATGCTGAAAATACAATTCTTTGATAGAAAATGAGGAAACTGGTAGCACCATAATGAAGTACACGAAAAAAAATGCATTTTCAAAAAAAAAGTGTCACCCAATGAAAGTGTGAGACTTCCTTGGTAATTATTCAATCCTCATAGTTGATGGACAAGATTGAAAACATGCTAAGTAGAAATATAAGATTCCTAGATGATGAATCAATTATGAATAATATGCTTATACAATTACTATATTATAAATTCTTAGTCTCTATATGATACATAATGCAAATGAAATCTAATGATCTAATTATTTAATTTTATGATCTAATGATCTAGAGCTTGTCTTTAAATATAAGATCCTTGGAGTTCAATTGTGATTTGACACACAATTCAACAAAATAAATGGCATATTCTTTGGAAGGGTCTAGAAAAGTGGGAGACTAAGTTTAGATTGGGAAGACTAAGTCATGAGTGCAACCCAATTCTAGGAATGAAATTACACTTGCAATCTATCCAAAATGAAAAAGTCCTACATGGATTGAGCGTAATAATAGATTGAACATAATAGGACAAACTAAACATAAGGACAATATGTTTAAAAGATCAAAATAAGCCTAAAACAACAAAGTCTTGCATAGATTGAATATAATAAGACAACCTAAACATAAGGACAATGTGTTTACAAAAAGGAAAATGTCTTGTCTTATATTGAAATAATAGATTGAACATAGCAGAACAAACTAACATAAGGACAATGTGTTACAAGAAGATCAAAATAAACGTGAAACAACATAGTCAAAGAGTAAAATGTGCACATTTCTCCTATAGACTTCTTTCACTTACACACCATCATATTTTAGACACAATATAATTTCCAATCTAATTGACCTCTTTTTCAAAATAAAATTTAAATTATTTTTATTTTAAACCCATTAATAAAAACCCAACAAAACGATGGAAAAATATGTTGACTTCAAAAGCAAATAATAAAGCCACTGGTAGATAAACCAGCAAAACAATGGCAGAGATAGGTCATTGGAAAATAAAAATTGAAACTATTGATAAAGAAACCAGCTAGACAATGACAAAAGGGAAGCCAAAGGTTTAAACATTGAATTTTTGGCAAACCCATTTTGGTCTCAACAATGGTGGACAAATGCAAGAGGAGAAGAATTTTTACTCACTAGTCAGAGGATAAGCCCATTTTACCTTTGAATGTTTGCACATTCAAGCCCGTCTGCAAAGTCAGTAAGGTTCAAGCGTCTATCACAAAAAAAAATGGAGGCACCTGTGAACTATTAAAACATGTGAAGGCCTGTGCAGTGGTACTGCGCTCCCATGCAACATGTCGTATAGTTGGTAGAGGATACGTCCAACATGCATGTTGCATGCATCTTATAGTATATTTTGTTTGATTGGTACGTAGCAACTTTCTTCTGTAATCTCCTCCCGCCATTGCAAAAGCTTGTAAGATGCATCTTATGGTACATTTTGTTTGGTAGTTAAGCCCTTATGTAATATCCTTTCACCATTCCAGGAACCTGTAAACTCTTCTTAAATAGATTTATATATATAATTTGAAAAGAAAATAGATATCTTTAAAAACTATGGATAGAAAGGAGTTAGGTTTTATAGTTATATAGATTAAATATAATTTAAGAAATTAAGAATCATGTAATCTTGAAAAGAAAATAATTGCTAATAAAATATGATTTTAAAAAAGAAATCATTTGTCTACAAGATCACATAATCATAAAGTTAATGATGAAAAAATTAAGTGACCAAAGCCACTCAAAGGAGGGGCTCAACCACCCAGATTACCTCATCTTGTATCAAACAATTTTTTCCATCATTAATAAGCTCCCAACTAATGAGAATGTCGTATTCATTTTCTTGGGGCTTTATATCTTAGACTTCAAACTGCAACCACATCTAAAAAACACTCCTCATACAAGTGGGTGATGAGGCAAAGGCAAGCTAGGAAATTCCAACCACACTTGTACCTTAAGGGCATCATGATCAAACACAACAAAGTCCCTAATCCAAGAGGAGAAAATTAATGCAATGTTAGAGACATAGCACAAGCCATGTCCAAGGATAACATCTATGTAGTTAGCTTTTGCAAATCAAGAGAGAAAAAACCTTTGTTAAATTATGGACTATATCCATTTTAACCCCATGAAGGACCCTGTAGGAGTTTATGGTGAACTCCCCAACACCACAGGATCACCTGCAAGACAAAATAACTTCCACAAGAGATATATGATAGAAATATCATGCTATGATTAAGGATGCAAGAATGTCAAAAATGAATATGACAATGCACATATGATGCCTTGCTTATATAGGCAAGGAGAGAGATGGGATTAGACAAGATCATGACAAACGTCTTAATCCTATCACATGAGACAACTAAGTCATAACAACCTAGGATAAGATAAGATCTAGGATAGACAACTCATCCTTCTAGAAGGAATCTTAGAGCCTAAGTATATTAAACTTAACCTATGAATATGTCCCCTAATTACCTAGTGAGTGAATTGACTAGGTACAAGACATTTATTCACAACAATAGACCCAAGTAGTATACGCCTGGAACTCTTTTGTGTGTTTTTGTACACATGATTTAGATTCCTACATAATAACCTATAATAATAAATTGATTTATCCATTTGCAAGCATTATCAAAGTCTAAAACCTAAAGAACATGTAAGGGAGTTTAAAATTTCATGCCTCATTAAATAACTTTGGAAAAAACTTATGGGGTTTCTTGATAAGTGACACCATGATTCTCTCCAATACTAACCACTTCAGCATTAGCAATTAAGCCATTAAATTTAGGAACTTTTAAAATAAGGCTAAAGCATACAATTGGCCATCTCCCTAAGTGATTTGTTCTTGCATTCAACAACACCATTTTTCTAAGGAGTATAAGGATTCATAAACTAATGATATATACCATGCTCAATGCAATAATCTTGAAATTCATAGTTCACATATTTCACCCATCATCTATGTCAGGATACAAAATAGAAGAACTTGATTGCTTCTCCACAAACACCTTGATTGTCTAGAAAGTGGTGAAGACATCATTCTTGTGTACTTGAGAAAGTACACCCATGTTTGACGAGAGAAATCATAAATAAATGTGAGAACGTACTTAGCTTCTAAAAATGAAGGAGTGGGAAAATATATAAGGTCACTATGTACTAACTCCAATAAGGTAGAAGTATGGTGGACCTTTCCCTTGGGAAAGGGCTTCTAATGTTGTTTCCCAAGAATTTATCTTCATCAAACACCCTTTGTGCATGAAACCTTAGAAAGACCAAGTACCCTCTCCTATTAACTCACCTACTATAGATACATGTAGTTGACATGACCAAACATTCATGCAAAATTTTATTCAAGGAATTTGCATGGGTAGTGTGATGAACCACTAGATGACTCAAAATCATGGAAGTTATACAATCTAGACTCACGATCAGATCTCTCTAAAGAAATAACTATGTCTAGATGATGGAGATCATAAATGACAACATCATTGGATCAAAACTCAATTTCCTAAGATGCTTGAATGTGACAAGTCTAGTATATAGAGAGTATATTAGCAAAAATATCAAGAATAAGGAGAACATCATCAATGTGACCATCAATCATTTGAATAGTCCTTGAACCCAAAATTGAAAATTTTGAAGAGTTACCCATTATAATTTGAGAATTACTATTATATAAAAGATACTCAATTTGTTAAAATGAATGAGTCATATGATTTGAGACTCTTGAGCCAGTAATCTAATTGTGTGTTGAATATGAAGCTTGTGCTAAAATGCATGACCCTTTACTGTGCTAGTGGAAGTAGACTTAGATGGTAAAATTATGTGTTGCTACATGGCCTCCTCTAATGGCTCTAATCTTTTATAACATCTAATAACTAAATGTCCTTCCTTCACATAAAAAATACAAGGGTTTCTTGATTTCTTCTCTGCATTAGAGGAAGACTCGCCAAGCTTAGAATATTTATCATTTTAGGTGTAGATTAAAAATTTTATTTGACTTTTTCTTAGGCTTGGAGAAGCTTTCAGTGTCTAAAGAGGATTATATATTTGGCTTCTATGTCTTCTTACCTTTCCCCTTGGGTGAATAGGAAACCAATGCATAAGTCTTGGAACTAGAAACTGCCTCCAATTATGTCAACATAGCCTTTTATCATGTCAAGTGATCACAAAAGACCTCAAATGAAGGAAATGTCATGGTGTCTCCCAATGTATCCATAGTGTAATAGAAGGTATAAGATAACACTTGAAAGGGTCCAAAACACTTATAAATGATCAAAAAATGCATGACTTGTAATACTTGTCCTTCCCACAACCCTATAAAAGTGATCTCAATGACATAAACTTTACCAAAAAATTCATCAATGGAGGGAAAGGAATGAGATGCCAATGTAGTCAACTTTTCCTCAATCTATAATTCCAAAAATGCATTGACTATACAAAGAAAATCCTTACACTTTTCTCATAACTACTTAGGAGTCCTACAAGACTCTATGTGAAACAACAAGCTATCTGAGACATAGAGTGCAATAAGACCCATAGCTTCATACATCTTGTTTATCTAGGAAAATATTTGATATTCCAAAGTAAAATTAGGTTTTATATCATCCAAGGTAGACCAATAATTTGTTCATCTATAGTTTTTAGGTGTGATAATTGTGCAATGTAAGGTGTTTGATAGAAGAGGTTTTTCCATGTGTATGTTTAGTTTTGAGTTTACCAAAGTGTCTATATAGTGATTTTTAATTTTTTTATGTTTAAAAGTACAATGGGATAAAAATTTACCCCCCACAATAAGAAAAACCAAAATCTACAAATTTGATGACTAAAAAAAATAAGAAATTGAAAAATACACTTCAATTTTGATCCTTACATGTACTTCGTAAAAAAATAGAAAATATAGTCTTAAATCTATGTAGAAGGCCAAAATAACTTTCTAGAGCTATGAGAATTAGAAAAAAAGGAGATCTTAGCCAAAATTTATGGGCTTGGAAATGCAAATAACTAGATAACTTCAATAGGTGATAAAATTCATCAGCAATAAAATCTAGAAAAAATGTTACCACAACTAGAAATTTCTCAGAACCAACTTTCCAATGATATCTTATTTTTTAAAATTGACTCAGTATGCCCAAGATATAGTCGATTTACAAAAACATATCAAAAAGGCCTCAAAAGAAAGGCTAGATGACTAAGTAGTGGTGAACTAGAGGTGACTTAGTAGTGTTTCTCATAAAGGTAGCAACCAAGTAGTGATTGGGTTTTAACCTAGTAGAGAATGAGCTATGATCAAGTGGCACTAGGGTGGGTGTTAGACAAATGAAGCTATGGTGGCCACCGAATTGCAACATTGACAATAGTGGTAGAGAGCAATGGCATTTCTAGGAATTCAGTGATGGTAGGTTTGAAAAAGTATAGGTGCTAGAAATTTAAGCTCCCCTTGTCACTTATGGGATCAAGGTTTTAAACCCTAATGCCAATAGTAATAAACCAACCAGTAATAAAGAAAATTGATCTTTCCGCTAGTAAAAAAACATTACCATTAAAAAAAAGTCATTGTGCCAAAAAGTAGTGGTCACCACTAAGGTTATGCCAACATGTTGATTTTCTTTCCAATAAAAAAAAACATGCTGATTTTCTATATAGTTGCTAAAAGCAAAAAAAAGCCAGATTTATAAAAAGAATACCAAAGAATATCAGATCATGACAAAAAATGCATAGAATGCCAAAAAATGTACAGTTATGTCAAAAATAATGACTAGTGATGCAGTACAATGTTGTAAACCATATGGATCTATACGACTATATAGATTTTTGACCTAAATATCTATGCAACCCCCAAAAAATGCATAAATTTCTCTCTACTCAGATTTTGACATTTGAACAAATCTTAGGGTTTTTGGATGTTTTGAACACAACGATGAGGTTCATTATTCTCTAGAATGAACAATTTTTTCAGGGTAAAATATCTGAAAAAAAGATAGATAATCATGCATCTAGAGCTCTAATGCCATGTTGGAGTTGATTCCTCAACCTTACAACTTCCTAAGATCACCTACAATCAAACATCTATCACAAAAAGAGAGGAAAAGTAATAAGCATTATTATGGAGGCCAAAAAGACTATAGATCCAAAAAACATAGTCATAATGATTTTGCATTATATAATTATAAAATAGTGAATCCTTATAAAAGGAAAAAGGAAAAATAAATCCTAGATCCCTAGGTGAGAATAAAATTATATAATTTGGCATGTGTCCTCATCCTATGACTTGAGGTAGAAAAAACACATGGCCTAAGTAATCTTAAGTATACTAGTGTGAAAAGGGATCTAATAAATTAAATAATTAATTAGGAAATTTCTTTTTACTCTAATATGGTATTTGTGGTGCAAACACTAGAAATATAGTCCAAGCTTGGAAGCTCTTGAGAACACGCTTCTAAATTGGCCCATTGTGGAACAAGATGCCTCTTATTATGAAAAGAAATGTTTATTTTACCAACAACGTGGAGATCTAATTTATGCACCATCATAGGAATTGGAGCCCATCACTATTCCTTGGCCCTTTTCATATTATGGTCTCAATCTTGTTGGTAATATTAACCCATCTTCCTCCAATGATAAAATGATTATAAGCATTTTTAGTCAACTTGCTTTACCAAATGGATTAAAATTATTCCTCTTACATACACTACTAGCCAATAAATCTCAAATTTTATCTTCCACTATATCATCTATCACTATGGCATCCCTTGTGTCATTGTCACTGATAATGGCATATCATTTAAGAATAATGAATTCTACACTCTTTGTGAGTTCTTTCACATCCAACACCACTAGTTCACCCCATATTACCCACAAGATAATGACCAAATAGATACATCTAATAAAACCCTCTTTAAAAACCTCAAAAATATAGTTAATGATGTTGCCCATGATTGGAACTTATAGCTTAATCCCACCATTTGGACCTATTGCACTAGAATCCACACACCAAGTGATGTAACTCACTATTCACTTTACCTTGGATTTGAATCCATCTTACATATTGAGATTAAAACTCTATTATTACATGTTTCCTTATGCAATCTCATTGATGATTAGGAGTATCATATTGCACATCTACATGAACTAGAATTTCTTGATGAAGGTTCCTTAATGCCTTTAAGTATATGTATTCATACCAAAATCATCTCCATCATAGCTACAATAAGGAAAATTAGAGCCCATGATTTTGAGATTACTAATATTGTGTTTAACGAAAATCATAAAAATCTATAGAATAGAAATAAGAAGGGTAAATTTTAGCCTTATTGGTTAGGCCCATATGTCTACATCTCTAAGTACGATTTAGGAGAATATCAATTAGACACCCATTAACATAAACGATGGTAACTCACTTGATGAGCATGTCAACATCCTACACCTTAAGTGTTTTCATGTGTAATCTGAGGAATATCCCAATAAACAAAATAAAACAATGTAAAAAATATAACAACAAAAATAAAATTAGTGAAAATAAAAATGATCCTCTGATAAAAAAAAGCTTTTGGTAGAGCCTTGGACAAGTACCCTAGTGAAAACCTTCTCGTGGGCACCATGTGTAAAAAAACCCAACTTTGTAACCTTCCAAGTCATCATCTATCACATATCCATAAGTTTCCTTCCTCCCCTTGTTTACTAATTATTATAATTGTAGTCCCCTCCATCTATAAAATTATATATATCTTGTTTTATAGTAGGTGGTTACCTTCTACTTTGGAATATATCTTGTGGCATGTCATTTAGCTCACTTGAGGATTTTGATTCCTTCAATAATAAATGAGTTTCATTTATTTTTCCAATATCTCATGTGAACACACTTTTGTCCCCCCATCCCATTATTAAAATTTTATATCCATCACATTATTCAACTACTCTTTTTCCATCAATAAATCCTCACACAACACTTGCTTAATACCTATAAACTACACACTTGAAACATTGCACTTTTAATGTCAAATCCAAAACTCAACATCAACCTCAATAATATATAATTGTCACATCATTTACCTTTGTGAATCTTCCAAGTACTTCTATTGCTTACCTTCCCAAGATGCATCCTTCACCATATCAGGCATAATCATCTTCCATTTATCCTATGAGCACCTTGGAAAAAGGCAATTTATTGATGTATGACAATTGACAATTACTTGCTCAATTATTTGATTTATCTTTTTGATATTTTTAATTTATTGTTGATCTTTGAATTATCTTTGAACTATGATTTACCTTTGATTGTTGATTTGTTTGTTTGATCTTTTGATAAACTTTTTGACCCATACTATGTCTACTTCTAGTCACCACAATCATTATATATCATGGTCTGCTTTTATTTGTATATGTTGGGGCATGGTCTATTATATCAATAGACACTTAAAATTGTCCTAAACAATGTCACACTTTGATTTGATTTAATAACACCATTTCTACCCTGATTCGATCATTTCTCATCTATTTAACTAAATAATGGTAATTTTTTAATTAAATTCATCATTTTCCTCTATTAATCAGGTAATTAATAATGTTTGATTAATTCATCTCTTTCATGTGAATCTTCATCCTATTTGATTAAATAATGCAAGTTGTTTAATTAAATTTCCTGATTCTTCTCATTTGTTTAAATAAGCTTAATTGTTTAATTGAATGTAATAAATTCCACTTTTTTAATTAAATCATAAATTCTTTCCACTTGCACAATTAAATAATTTCTTAATTATTTAATTGACTAATACCTTCTAATTCCTCCAATCATTGAAAGAATATTCTCATGGAATATTCCTCCAATTTCAATTCAAACATTTCCCTCCAAATGGAAATATCTTCTCCATCTCCCTAAAATCATGGGATTGTAATTGTCTCAAGCAATTTGAACCCTTGATTAGAATCATTGATCCATGTCAATATTCAATCTCATCCATGGATTTGATCATTGATCCATGTCATCTCTCATCTTTGAATTATATCCCTTGATTAGCTAATTCAATCTTAGCCATTAATTCATCCAAAAATCCTATAAATAGCCTGCATTTCTATGAGAATATGATCCACAAAGCATTTGAGTAATCATACTATAGCCAATTTCACATTCACTTTTGAGAGCATTTTTCCATTTTCATCAATTTCACCATTAGAGGTCATCAAAGCTTTCCTTCAATAATGGAATTGGGAAAGGGTTGAGCATTTCACATCAACTCAGTACTAATCCCCCAATGGGATGAGGTTTTCTTGTGTTAAATTAGGTTTTCTATATCAATTGAATGTTATTTCATGTTTAATGGATTCCTAGTTAGCATTTGCAAGGATTTCATTTGGAATATGATCTAGTTAGGTTAATTGCTTAGTTTCTTAGTTGATTCCTAGCATAATTAATCTAATTATATTTCATCTTCACAATTTATATGTGTCATGTTTGTTGGTTATTCTCTCATGGGACTCACCAAGGTCAATCACCTTGAAATGTGATGGGAACTCCTCTTTGTGTGTGTTGGTTGCTCTCCCATATGACCCACCAAGATCAATCACCTTGAAATGTGATGGGAACTCC
Source organism: Sequoia sempervirens (assembly GCA_007258455.2). NCBI lineage: Eukaryota > Viridiplantae > Streptophyta > Pinopsida > Cupressales > Cupressaceae > Sequoia > Sequoia sempervirens. Next base: position 14,385 of record VDFB02009589.1, on the reverse strand, counting down.
TCTCTATGTTTAATGGATATCTCACCATGTACCCACCAAGTGTGTCAAATGTTTTGTGAGTGTTGAGGCATATTATTGTTTGTTGTTTTCTTGAGCATTATTCCACACATTAGATACATTGTCATCTTGATCTTCAATACCATAGTGCATAACATCCATTGTTATATCAAAATAAGGTCGTTCTCCATGTGCCAACATAATCTAGCATTCTAAATACATTTCTCGATATATTGTCATCATTTCATCTATTCACATTGTTTTCACTTTTCTTGTCTCCATCCATTCATGTTCTTCCATTATTTTTCATCTTTCCCATGACTTTCATCTAATTGTTCTTCTTTTGAGAGCTCACTTTCATTTTTTCCATAACTCATCTCTTAAGGGAACATCATCTCACCATCTAAAATTTTATTATTTATTCCACCTGATTGGGGCATATCATTACTTTCTTCATATCTTCTAATCTATTTCTTCATCATTACTTTTCTTTTGTTTTAAACAATGTTACTTCAAACATCATCTCAAAAAGGAACAAAATGTAGACACTAAAGTAATGTCACCTTCGCCATCACAGTTCATTAGTACACATTGTCACTCATTACCAATTTATCACTTAGTAGCCCTAGCACCTAATCATCTAGTTAAATAAGTCATAATTATTTAATTAAATTGAACTATCAGTATTTTTAAATTTAATAATTATTTATCTATTTAATAATCCATCTATTTATTTAATTATTTATCCATTTTGTCCACATATTATCCATTAATAAGTCAATTAACATTGATTTCCACCTAATAACACTTATAATTCATTTAATTAATTATTAAGTCATAAAAATTCACTTCACCTAATTAACTATCCAATCTATCTAATTCAAACATACCTACTCCTAATCCTACTCACCAATCCAATCCACTTCATTCATTCATGCCCTCACTTAACTATTTTATGCAAATAGTCAATTCTACCTAACTCCCTTGTATATTTAAGTAATTACTTTGTGCAGACAACTAACTCACCAACCAACTTTGTTATCTCCTCAGTCAATTTGAGTTGGAAAATAATTATTATTTTAATTACAAATTAAAAAAGTGTGCAACTCTCTCTTGCCTATCACCTCTCTATAATTCAAGATTTAATCTCAACCATCCATTTTTATTCCCAAAACTCTATAAATCTAACCTGTTATTCACAACCCCGTCATCAGTTTTTAATGCAACATACCTACATTGTTTTTATAACCCAAAAAATGTAGTTATTATACTGACAAACATTCCAAAATGAATGCATCTTCAGATTAAACTCAATATGAAATTTGCATAAATAAGATTGACTGTTTTAATTATTTAAGATTATAATGCCTATTTATTTATTCTACTTTCCATACATTCAACAATAATCTCTCTTATCCTACATATTAAGATTAAACTTATTAAACATAGAGGACATTTGGAGTAACACATTCTAGTCAGGGCATTAAGTAGTCTCGTACTATCATTTATGAAAAAAAATGTCATTCCAAAAGCTGCAGTTGCTATAGGGTTTAATTATATGCAGGTAGAATACCTTTAGTGAGAACCCACGGGTAACATTGGTTTTGTTTCTTTGTATTTTTATATTTGAGTTTTGAACTTATTAAACCTTACAATAAAGTTGCACATTAAGAAAACTTCCTGATGGCATTGATGAAAAATTCAGTCATTGCAAAAAGCTGCTATTGGTTTTAAATATATATGGGTAATATATCTTTGATGTGAACCCAACAGGAACATTCATTTCTTTCATAAAAAGGAGTATTTCTATCTTTAATATTTAAACTTTTTAAATCTTACAGTACATGTATTCAAAATCATTCCAATGGATAATCTTCAGCTATTTTAATGCCCTTCATTTTAGGGTTTCCAAAAGTATAGTATGGTGACGTATAATAATATAGAAATATTAATAGAGTGGAGATTATTGGGTTAAATATATGTATTATTTATTAGTCCATAGGCTACATATAGTGTGAGATTTGACCCTGAAATAAGTCTCACACCTGCAAATCACTGTTGAGCAGTTGGAATACAAGTTTTAGCTGTCATTTAATGGTAAAAGCCTCCAAAATATCAGGTCTCTTATCATATAAAATCAGATAAATACTTAAGAAAATCTAAATTTGTCTAAGTTTATTTCATTACATTATTTAGTATTTATCATTTATTGTTTAATGTAACCACATACAATTAGAATTTGTTGCACATGGCATCCATACCCATCCATGCACAAACATGTACTCTCCAACATATTAACATATATATAGTTTTCTATAACGTAATCCTTGAACCTACTTTAGATGCATGTGACTACTCTCTAACATATTAACATATATATAGTTTTCTATCGACATAATCCTTGAATCTCCTTTAGATACAAGTGCTAATTTGATATATAATGATTTGAGAATGCAATAATAAATCTCTCTTATTTCATATTATATAAAATCATGCAAAAAAAACAAAACAAAACAAAAACCATGCTTTAAAATTAAGATCATGAAAATAACTGTCAACAAAAAAAAAAAAATTGATTTTGACAGCACAAATATTCTTTGAACTTTTCAAGATTCATTTCGAAACTGAACTCCATAAAATATTCTGTAACATAATAAAAGATTATATGTTAATTTTGTAGTATCAATTACTTCCTTTCCAAGGCATTTCATTAAATTCCTTTCTTTTATCATAATTACCTAATATTGTGGGATTTACAGCAAATAACAGGTTTTGCCACATGCTCTTCTGCAACAGCAAGCTAACCTTCCTTAATTGATGATTGGCAAGAGAAGAATTGTATTCATACAAAGCTTTATTTTCAAAGGTTCTGGAATTTTAAATTGTACCCAACTAAATTTTGTTGCCCCAAGTCCTGTTCATCTGACCATGCCAAGACTTGTTGGAGAGCCCAATCCAGCCATGCAGACAGCTCACCACTTTGGCTGGCTCTGACACCCCAATCAACCAAATTGCCTGCTATGCACATTAATATGCCAATATGGGTTGGCCTGAATGAAATCATCATTATGCCTCCACTTTACAGCTAAGAGATATTTTATAAGAATCTATTGATAATCAGAACTGATACAGCATGGTCCCATGCACAAACTGCTTACATTTTGCATGCAGAGGCCGTTTAGAAATTTTGGAAGTAACTGTTTTTCAGGTAATTTTAGTATTTTTTAATTTTATGATGCATAGAATTTGAAGGGAAAGTAAGACACAAATTTAGATTAAAATTTCATAGAGAATAATCCTCTGCCACGTGACAAGAATGCCATGAATAATGTCTGCTAATTTCAACTCTCCTGTTCATCATACCTATAATAAATTATAACAGCTAAGAAATATCCTTAGGACCACATTTAAATGGAATATAGAAAGTTAGAAACAATAGTCCCAACATAAGATTATGCTATTATAGACTGTCATGCTATGTACAAGCAAACTTTCCTAATGCCAAAACAACTGCTCTTAACATGCAGTAATTATTAATGGAACTTTTGTTATAACAGGTGTGGCCGGTGTTAAACAGATAGCATACAGAGGGTCCACCGGGAGCTACAAATTTTATTGTTTACATAAATAATAGTAGTTCTTAAAAGCATGGTTAATTAGTTCAGATACTAAGTGATTAAAGTATTGGGTTTCTTATTATAAAGATTTAAATACAAATCTTTTAAGTGGTGGTTTTTTATTTTCTACTATTTATTTTTTAATAATCTCTAAATTGTTATTGTTGAAGAAATAAGTATTGAATTTTTTATAAATTATAAAAGGAAATAAAGGTTTAATTAAAAAATAGAAACAAACTTTCTGAAAAAATTGAATTGTAATAGCAAAAAAATTTTGATTAAGATAAGTGAGAAAGGTCCCAACTCAAAACAAAACAGCCATCAAGGCAAGCAGGACAAATCTCTCCAGAAGTGAGACTAAAAAGAACCAAACAAAAACCAACAATGCTGAGACCAAAAAGTACCAAACAAAAACCAACAATGCTTATGGCCGGAGAATAGTACGGAAAGAAACGAGAAACAAGGGCCTCAACCGTATACAACAAACTTATCCAACAAGTCTCGAGAATAAAAAGTGGAAGAGGTAAAGGACAGACGTTTACCCTTCTACGAACGACAATCCAAGCGATACTACAAGGGGGACATGAGACTCCCCCTGGGAAGACCAACAGGACACACGGGGAGAATAGGAGGACAACAAGGTGAACAATAGTCATCATCCACAATAAAACCCTAGGGCGGAACGGAGGCAGCCGGAGGAGTAGGAGATGCGCTCAGAGGATGAGAAACATTTGAGGGGTCCTCAAGACAAACCAAATTTGTGTCAGGTGCAGGACGCTCATCAGACTAGGAGGAGGCATCCTCAAAAGTGACAGAAGCTGAAAATAGTCCTGAAAAAATCAGTTATAGGAGATTTTGAATTATAAAAATGTATAATTTAATGACCATAAAATTATAATCATTCTTAAATTGAGATTTGAGGAATCAATACCCAATACCCTTTAAGTGAAATCCTAACACATGATTATAACCTCCCTACACATGAACTGCTCTCCACCCATGCAGAGGTAAATCAAAAGTAATCGAATCTGTGATCACCATCCATATTTAACAATTTGACTATCCAATCTACCCTTAAAAACTCATTATTTGACAGTTTTTATAATTTAATTATTTTTCTGATTTCTCCCTACCAAAATTTTTCTAACCCTGATCCAATTTTTCCTCAATTTTTTCAATTTAAAATTTGCAGTGATTTCAATGCTACGTACACAACCTTTATTATCAGTACCAACACAACTGCTCTCAAAATGCACTAGGTAATTGTTAATGGCACTTCTGTTACAACTGGGTGATCAGTCTTAACAGATACTACCTATTCAGACGCCCCACGTGGAGCTGCAAGTCCCGTTACAGTAAAACCATTTACAGTCATGTTCACATGTCTTTGTTCTCATTAAAGGCTACTCTAACTCCAAATTCACCGAACTTGGTTAGATAAAATTATAACTGCAAGTCAGTGTATGCAGAAGTAGACCTGTCAACCGTAGTACTATATCACATACAATATGGAATCAAATCCAGATTAAATAGTTAATTATTTTGTTCATGTATCCACTGGTCTTATGAGAAAGACGAAGACACAGCTTGACTTTTAGGTACCAAACTGAGTGGTTAGCTGTTTGGCCTGTAAATAAACCACCATTATGTACAAGCTGCTGCCAAACAGCCGGCTAAGGAAATTTACTATTCTAATAAAGTATTTTAAAGTGGGTACAGGCAACTGCATAGTCAGCTTCCAACAATATAAGTTTCATCATTTGGTTGTTATTGAAAAAGCCATGATATGCCAGGGACTGCCAAACATCCGGTCCCAACTTATATTGTAATATGTATTCAACCAAGAGTCGACTTCCAATGATGAAAGAACAATCATTTGGCTGTTATAAATTGAGTTTGCCCATAATACAATCATATTATCACAGTGTAATAGAACAATAATTTGGCCATTATAAATTGAGTTTGCTCATAATACAATCATACTATCACTGTCTAAAACTCAAATCAAGATTCTCAATCTCACATGGATATTTATAGTAATGATAGTGATCTTGTGAGAAAGAAATATGGAATGTTTTAATTATTTTATATTAAAGTATGAATTTTAGGTTGAGGGTAGGATCTCAAATTTATATATTCAAATTTGAATTTTGGTAGATGGTGTAATCAAAAAACATATCATCACCCTTATCAATTGTATTCAAACAATTAAATCAATTTTATATTAAACAATTGATGAATAATTTTATATATTGTTTTCTTCATTTTTTTTATCATGTTAAGAAGTGTAATTATAAAGATGATAAAGAAAATTGGTATGGAATGACGGATAATCAAAATGGTTCCAATATAAAGTTTATGCTTATTTACACTTCAAAACTTTATTATCTTCAATTGTAAGTACTGATAATGTGAGCTTTTATGAGAATAGTCTAATGTATACTAATATAGATATCTTAAATACATATCTACTTAAAAACATCAAGAAGTATCAGCCTCCAAATAAATATCTCAAAATAAATATCTCTTAATATCTTTTGAATAAATATATATAAGATATTTATACTAATAATTGCACAACATTAAATAATAAAAATATTCAACATTCAACTAATCTATTTCTCATATTCTAACCAGTCAATCCATCTATTTGTTTTCTATATATCTTGTTTTCTCTTTTTATCCACTAGTGGATGATACCAGCTATATTTATTTTTCCTTTTGTTATTTTGTTCATTTTATGGATGATAGGACTTAGATTAACTTTATATCTTATAAAATTGTATTTAACAAATAGAATTGTTTAATTTATTGTTTAAGATTTAAATTATTACCTTGTAGTTCCATCAAGTATATTTTTATTAAGTTGTCTAAAAATATTTAAAAAGAAAAAAAAAAAAGTTGATTTCAAAATATGTACATATATAGTAAAATTTAATATATAAAAATAAAAAATGCATGCAAACATATTCATGTTCTAAATTTAACCTACACCTCTAATTGAGCAAATAGAGCATAAAACCATGGAAGGAACAAACAATTATCTCACCCCACACAAGCCCTTTGATGCTTTGGATGTGCTCAAAATGGAATGCAAGAGTATAAATAGAATGTTGGTTGCTCTTGAAAGAGATTTTCTAATTTGGAAGTATGTATTTGAACTTTTATACATGGTAAAATATCCTAAAGAGAGATGGTTTTTATAGATTTTTGAGACTAAATATAAATAGTGGAGATTGGATTTTAGATTGGAAGGCTAGGATTCATTAGCTTGTAGGGAAAGCTAAGATGAAGGATGGGATTGATGAAAATATACGGATAAGATTAATATTAGTGAGAGGACTAGGATAGAATTACATCAACTTGCATGGGAAGATGAGATGCAAATAAGTGGAGAATTGAAATAAGTGCAAATGGATGAGAAATATTGAATTATGTGATGAATAGTCAAGATTACCTTAATATAAATGACGGATCAAGATGCAAAAGGTTATTTTTGCAATTTTTTGTGATAAAGTGAAATTTTTTATTTTATTTTTAAACGAGTTGAACAATAGAATGTGTATGATAGAGCTAGTAAAATAAATTAAATAGGATGCATTCAATTAATTAGCGGTGGGAGAAGGTTAGTCCAAATTAACTAATAAAATATGATTTATTTAGTTAATTAGTAAAGGGAAGATAGCATAATTAAATAAATTATTTATTTATTTAATGAAGAAATGATGTGGCGTCAATGATGAAATTGATGGTTTTAAGTTGAAATGCAAGAATGGATTTTAGGTGTCTACATATACTAGCATAGATATATTAAAATGTATCTACCTAAAAACACTAAAAATATCAATTTGAATCACTTGATGTCTTCTGTCTTCAGTTGGTTAAAGCAAAACTCTCCGGCGCTCCCGTTAGGTGTTAATATAAAAAGTTTACCGGCGGTGGGGGTTATATATACTAATAATTAATCAACTTTAAATTCTAAAATATTCAAATTTCACCTAATCTATCTTTCCTATTATTTTTAAAGAAAGATTTATTATTAAAAATAATATAATAGAATACAAAAATATAGTAGCATGTTGTGCAAATGTAGAGAAACCACCCTCCTATGACATACACAAAGCAGTGATATTCGAACAAAAAAGATTAAAAACTAGTATCTTTGAACAAAAAATATTGCCAACAAAAATAGGGAAACAATTGAACATACAATGTGTCACTTAGAATGATAACCAAGTAGTCATCCATGGGCCCAACAAGTACAACAAAGCTCCATCAACAAACACTATTTGTAAAAAGAAAATATTAAGATAAGAACATTGGTAACTAGGATATTATAATCCTTTAGTATGATCCACCAACAATGGAGAAGTTGACAAGTGTTGAAGAAAGAACAAATTCTTACTCATAGAAAATGCTAAGAAAAATGCCCACAAATCCTTTGTCAACTAAAATAAATTAAACATAATTATTAAGAATCACAAGTATTTACATTTTAATCCTCTAAAGAGATTAACATGTTAATCAGATCTACAAATAGATTAATAATATTTCACCATGTAAACAACACTTTTTAAAAATAAATAATGAAAGAGATAAAAGGAAAACCAGCCACAAGAAAGATAATGACACAAATATACCCTAGAAAAAAATGTGAAAACCTAACTTCCAAAGCATTGAACCAATGTATTATTTAGCAAACTTGTTATAATAAAATATTAGGCTTTTTCCTCCATGAAGATCAACATTATCTTCCTCTGGTAGAAATCTAACAATGTATCCCTATAAAAATACTTCGCATGCATCATCTACCCCATTCCTAGAATATATAGACTTAAGGATGTATAGAAAAGCACCAAATAACAATACCATGAGTCCAAATAAGATCCAAAAATACTATTAGATGAATTATCATTACCCTCACATTTGTAGATCAGTCTCAAAATAAAAATTACTTCATACACAAGCATATTTGACCTCCATTCCTCCCCCATGAAGTACTAATTGCATCTCATGCTAACAAATAAATAAAAAATGCTCTAATAAGTCCATTGTGTAACCCCTTCATCAATTTACTCGTATGCATCATAACCACAATCTTTGTCATAGATTCTCTTACATAGAATTCATAACAAGATATTCTTATACAAATATATATTTTCATAAATGTCAGTAATTACACATGACATAATGGCCAAGGAATAAAGTAAAAAATAATAAATAAATAAATATGTTTGAACCTTAGGACTTGCAAGGTATATGACACATCTAATCCCAACATTCTCTTGGTTATCATATACATTCCAAGGGAAAAGGAGAACACCAACAAACAACAAACTAATTGTCAAGGGTATAACCATTTTGTACCAACTAACTCATATGTGCTCACTCACTCAACTAAACATCTTCAACATCCATCAAGTGATAACCATATTAACCACAACACTCTCATCATCCATCATGCCCAAGCATGAAAGGTAAGAAACCAAATCCAAGATCACACTCAGAATGACATGCTTCAACTTGAATGTATGCATCAAATTCCATGTCTCTAAAATAGGACTGAGTATCTACCAAATACTCAACAAATATTAGAATAACAACCACAAAATATTACTAAGACATCTAATTAATTATACTTCAAAAAAGGGGCACACACATGTCATAGGTAGATCTTATGATATCAATAAATCCATCCCAATCCATAATTGTAAGTCCTTGTATATTCACTATTTAGTACAAAGTCTATCTCCAATAGTAACAAAAACATAAACATACAAAAAATCTAAAGAATTGTGTACCACAATCCAATAACACATATGCCTCCCTAGGACTCCCACTGTATGGGGCAATGTCTAGTCTAAAAATAACCAAAGCATCCAAAAAATCCACCAATAGCAAACATATAAAGGATACAATGGAAAAATCCTGTATCACATAGAGTCAAATAATACACACCAATCTACAAACCTATAAAAAACTACAAAATGCTCCCTTAATCATCTTAGCTCTCCCAAGTTATTCATGTCACATAGAAGAGAAATATTAAAGATCTCTAATCATTTACAATTTAACAATAAATGATCAAATCTACACAAATCTCAACTCCAACATCAAATGAACCAAACCTTTTGGATATACAAAAAACTATAGAGAGGAAACCTGAAAATCAAATTGTGCCCTACCACCACCAACATGTGCTCAAGTTATGATAACTAAGATCTCCAAAACCCCAAACGGGAAAGTTGATAATATCTAACTATCCAATCCAATGTCAAACATAGCAACAATAGATGTAAGCCTCTCAAATTGAAGGAAGATCAGATGACAATTCCCACAACAAAGGAATATGCCCCAATCAACTAACCATCTCTTGTACTCTTCTAAACACATTTTCATTAAAAATAACATAGTTTAGGAACCAAATCTAAGGAGATAATAAAAATATAATGACATGTCTCTACTCCTTAAAACAAGTTATCAGTATTGTCATCCATAACTTAAGACACATAACACATGAGAATATGAGACATAAAGCAATACCTACTAGATCATTCATTGTTGAGTGGACCAAGAGTGGGGCATAAAATTAGTTTTCCTTTGATCATTTCCATGTTGAACTCAAATCTAGCTCCAAGTGTAGGTTAATTGGTCTTTCTACTAAAATAAACCAAAAACTCATCATTCCAGCACATGATCTCCAAATATTTATCAAGATCTAGCCTTATCAAAAATCTAATATAGATGTACAACTGATCATTTCATGATAGTCAAATTCTAGCTACAACACTACAATAACTAGAGGATCACAAAGAAAAATAATCACAACACTCATCTATCAAATTACTACAAACCACAACCAAAGCTCCCACTATAATATTAGTACAAAATCTAGGAACTTACCATGATGTCATGAATACCTCATGATCACAACTCAACCAAAATCTCCAAAAAAATTGCATGATAGTAAGTTATTTGCATGCTCATACACCAAGGATCATCCATCTAAACCTATATATAATAACTAACAACTCAACCAAAGACTCCAAGAACCCTCCATGGCAATAAGATGTCAGCATATTTAAAAGCATGAAGATAAGCATCTTTTGTCAACAGAACTAAAGATTTCAATGAAATATCACTACACACATAAGTTAGGTATTAGGAGCTCCTTATGACAAAAGCAACCACTACAAAATGCCATCCATCACAAATTTCAAATATATATCACTACCAGAGATCCCACTAAAGGTGATCTCAAGTTACACATGGCACTATGATAAACATGTTATTATTGAATATCACCCATTGCCCTCACAAAATCTAACACCATGAGTGCAACATTAGCAACTCCTAAAGTTGAACCATGATCTCTAACTAAGAAGATAAGACTAATTATGTAACTACACAAAGCTCCTACTAAAATAATATCTAAAGCCTCTCATATAGTCATATTCAACATCTATAAGTCTTAAAGTGAAATTAACTTGACTACTACAAACATTATCTAAATGCATTGCTACAATGAACATACCAATGCACCAAGGTGACCAAAAAATCCAACCCAACATAATTCATACCATAAAACTTACAAAATCCACACACATGTAACATCTCAAAGATAAAAAGAAAAAAATAGTCAAGCTCCAATTGAAACTAAAGAAATAGAAAAACACATAAATCTCAAATAGTATAATAAAGTGATTCACCACCACATTAGGAGAATGCAAAATAAAGATTGGAGAAAAATCCTATTTGAAATAGATTTTATGATTCTTGTTTATGTACTGAACTATAGGAATTTCCAAGAGGTTTCTTGGAGATTGGTTGTAGTGGCTAAATAGATCCTACACCTGGCCATAAAGTTTGAGTTAATTTCCTTTGTGCATATCTTGAGAGAATGGAATAGGGTGGTTGATTGTCTAGCTAAGAGGGCTTCTAAAGGAATACACAACTAGAATGTTGGTGATTTTGGTGATTTAGATCATGAGATCAATAACTTCTCAACCTTATTCATGAGGATCATGAAAGGTAGTTATAATTTGTTGGAGTTTGATTGCAAGTGATGTTTTTTGTTTCTCCATGAGTATTTTTTAGTGGTTTTAGAAGAATCCTTGGTGGATTACTTGTATGTTGTATGTTATTTTAGTGATGGTCATCTAAAAATCCTTGTGGTTTGTATGACTTTATTAATTCTTGAATAAATAAATAAAATCCCTAAACAACATGCAAAATAAAGATAACCAATGATAACATATTAGATTATCCATGATAAACAATAGATCGACTCTACATCTAGTTTTTTGTAAACCCACAACTAAGTAACCATAATTTAGCAAAGAAACAAGTAACTATACTTAAATATTAAGTGAATAAAGAACATATTAACACTTCCACACCTAAGAAATCTACAACCAACCTCATCAAAGCATGTATAAACCATACATGCAAATATACAATTATCTCCATCTAGAAAACCCCTAAATAATAATCCTCCCATACCTACTAAACCATATGTTTTGGTTAATATGCAAAACCATCCATATAAATTTGAAAATACTTATGCACACCAAAACCCACAAATATGAACAACACAAAATGTGTAATATGAAACAATAGAATATCACATATATGTAAACTTGCAAACAAGAAATATGTAAAACCGATGGATCCAAAATAATTTGAATCTAAAGAATGTAAGTACAAATATTCAAAGCATTAGAGTTTTGTCCAAAAACTTGAGGTCACCAAAAGATCAATTCCACAACCATCAGTAGTACATGTAATTTGAAGAACTAGTTTTCGCAAGAGCTTCCAAGTCACTAAAATACTAACTCTACAACCCACATGCAACCAAGGGCTAATCATGTAGTTCTTTCATGAAACCAAGGTTAAAACCACAAACCCAGCATAACCACTCCTTTTAGTATTCAATATAGCTAGTGCTTTCCTATGTGATCGAGGGCCAAAAATAAGCACCCAACATGAAAAATCTTCTATTGCACATTACCATAAGACAAAGAAACACAATCGTCATGATAGAGGGTACTCGCATAATATCAAATACCAACTCCAAGTCAAAACAATGTAACAAGAAAGCACATGGCCAAGTCCATTAAACATCTCCACCAATGCTCATCATACTACTTCCTACACTAAAAAACCATATCTATTGCAAAATCCCACTCATACAAAGATTAATAAATAGCAAATTCCTTCTAACAAATTCCTACAACCTTGTCAAGTTTAGAATTCAACAAGGGGGGAATACCTAGAACCAAATCCATATGGATTCATTACATGCAATGGCATGCAACAACATGTAAGTCTATGTAACATGAAAATAAGATGCAAGTACATGCAACCACATGCAAGTGATGGAAAAACCTAGGCTATGATTTCAAATGTTAGGATAAATACCCAAAAACCCCTTTATCAATCAAACCAACTTAAACATAATTATTAAGCATTGCAAATATTTTCACATTAAACCTTCAAGGAGATTACACAGTAATCAAATCTATTAAAAAATTCACAATATTTTGACATGTAAACAATACTTTTAGAAAAGAAAGAATGAGAGAGATAAAAGAGAAATCAACCAAAAGAAAAAGAATGACACAAACATACCCTAGGAAAATCCTTTAAGGAAAAACACAATCTCCAAAGCATTGAACCAATATTATTCAATAACAATAAGCTTATTACAATACAATATTAGGCTCTTACCTCCATGGAGATTAGCATCCTCTTCCTTACATAGAAATCTAATAGCATAATGTTAGAAATGAATGTGAAAATTTTATACAAGGAAATATTAATTGAATTGTCAAAATTATCTTAACTAATTCATAACCAAATGGAGATTACAAGAAAATAAATCAACAACACAAAAAATATGGAACAAAAGAACAAACACATAACACAATGTTTACATGGAAAAACTCTTTTAGGAAAAAACTCTAGAAAGAAGAGAGGGCCAAGTCTATTTTATCTTCAAGAATAGAGATTGTATGTAATTCTTCATATCTCCTCTTTATTCTTCACTCCTTCAACACCTGCAAAGAGATTTTTCATTCTAACTCATAATGTTACATTTCTACCACCATAACCCTTGCTTTTATAGCATTTTCATCCTCTAAATGGGGTGTCTAGGTTGGTTATCATATCCCAAAACCTCCCTTGGATAAATCCAAGTATCTCTTACATAAAAAAATATAGGTTGTAACCCCATTACCCACCTCTTTCACATGGACAACTAATTTGTCCTTATGGACATCTAATTTGTCCTATTTTACGAGGTGGTTTATGTCTTTACATGGAGGATTTATAACCATCCAAAATAACACCACAAGATTTCAAACCAACCTCATGGAGGATTGGGCACCCAAAACCAACCTAACCTCCAAGATGTTCTTCTTAGTAAATAGTAACTTCCTACTAGTAAGTAATTAATTATTAACCCCCAATAAAAATAAATATCATGCTAGTAAAACCCTAGTGGTAAAAAATATTTACAATTGATGGTGAATCCCTCATCCCTTATGAGTGATGTACGAAGAATATTAAGGTTAATTAAATAAATAGGATTTACAAGGTTGATGGCACCTTAATCCTAACACATAATCCTACAAAAATACCTCTCATACATCCTCTAACACATGCTTGCCTCCAATATGCTTGGGCTTAAGGAGGCCCAAAAATACCAAACAATACCATGATCCCAAACAAAATATAAAATGCATTGGTATGAATTCTCAAAACCCTTATA
>VDFB02009588.1:0-41018 GCA_007258455.2 Sequoia sempervirens | reverse complement strand
AATCATCTAGTTGGGTCTATGAAGTCCCCCCCATTTTAATCCTCAACCTGAGCTTCGAAAGGAAAATTTTTGCAGAGATTTGGTAGAAGAGGGGAAGGGCGAAAAGGGTGGGTTCATATGGACCCTGGTTTGAGCAAGCCCCCCATTCTTTGGAATTTTATATTGTCTTCTTTTTAAAAAAATTCCAAAAAGTGGGTCCCACCATTAAATAGGATTCGCTCAAACCAGGGTCCATATGAACCCCTTTTTGGGTCCATATGAACACACCAGTTCATGTGAACTGCTAAAAAACTTTTTTTCTTTTCATGGGAGCATTTTTGCAATTTTCCTTCCTCAACAAAATTGTAAACCAGTATTATGGGATCACCCACATCCTCCTCATTAAATTTTTCCCTTTTGGGAAAGACCCCATGCACTTTAGGCACATGGATCTTTCTTCCAAAAGTATCAAGAATAAATTTGAAATTCCTTTATTCCTCTCCTTGTCCTACATTGGGAATGTAGGAAAAAGAAAGCCTTTATGACCATCCTCCCCACATCCACATGGTACCTTTTGAGTTACAATCTCCCTCTCAAGCCTCCACATGGTGAAACTTGTCACCATCCTAGGTATTGAGAGATCACCTTCCCACATCTCTTCTCATGATTCCACTTGGCATCATCTCATGAGTTGAGATACTCAACCATCCCTAGCCATTGAGCTCCTCACAATCAATCTGAAATTTTCATTCATCTCATCCCACTCCATATGCTCAAACACAACCATTTTCAAGAATCCTACATCTTTGAGAATTTTGGTAATGTTATGCTACCAAAATTTTATTGAGTATACATCAAATCCGATCGAGCTAGGGCAATCTACACATCAAGAGCTTCAATATACTTGGTTTTTTGTCAAATTCCTTGTAGGTTTGAGTTCTTTTATGTCATTATCTTGATTGTTGTTTGGTTCTTTTTGTTTGTTGGGTTTTCATTTTATTTCCTTTCATTTTAAACACAAAATTTCTTGCACACATTACCAAAAAATATTTTTAATTCCTAAAACTAATAAAAATAATGATTGTATGTCTTAAAATATACATAAAACATAGAAAAGTAGATTATGTGGTTTCAAATTCATAGTTTTATTTTTTTCCAACTATTATATCTTTTAGTCCACCAAAACATGTGTGTATTACAATGCACACACATTTTATAAATATTTTATATCATGCACACATTATAATTTTCTTAAAAAATTCTAGCCCTTATGTTTGGATTTGCTTTGGAAAGGTAACGTCAATGGTTGGAGTTGAAGTGAGGTGCCCAAACATGTGCTTATTTATAAAGCATACAAAAGCAAGAAAATGTTGAGGATGCTCTCCATCATGCTTGCACATCTCAAGATGTTATTCTAAAAAAAATAATGATGATATCAATCTCCCTCTTACTTTTCTAGCCATGTACTTTATTTATAATTAGAATACATTAAGGTTTCTATTTTGAAGTTATGTTGCTAGTGCCTTCATTTTTACCTAAAATCTAAGTACATATTTTTTGTGATTTTCAATCTACTCATCAAAATTTAAGAAAAAAATATTTTTTTTGTAAGTCTATTATACACATTTAAAATTAAGTTGTATGAGTTTTCTATAGTCCATATAGTAGATAATGCAAAATTTTGGATTAAATTGTGTATATTTCAGTTGATGTTTCAAATCGCACTCAGTGATTCATCACCAGGAAGAGGAATATGAGGGATTGGAGTGTAGAGATAGCCTTAAAAGGGCTGGAAGGAAGAAGTGAGATTAGAGAAAATAATTAAAAATATAATATGGAGTGTTTTCTTTCATACCGAGTATTTCATAGTTTTAAGGTCTATTCTATTTATGCATTTATTGGATATTAAGGCATCTTGAACCATTAATATCTGATGTTGTGTGAGGTCTATCTTCTACATGTTGTCTCATTGTCATTGCTATATGTGTGGACCTTATCAATTATGATTAGATCCCTACATATACATTATAATATTCTATCCCAAAGTACATAACAAAGGACATGTTAGACACAACCACCAAGGTCAACAAAAGCTTGCAATATATAAAATATTTCTTCCTTACAATGCTACTAATTATCTTTCTTTAATTTTTTTTATTTCATTTATAATTAGTTAATTTTCTTTGATGATGTTGACACTAAAGAAAAGATGAAAAAGTTAAATTGAAATGAGAAAAAATAATTTAAATAGATTTTCAAACCAAAAAAAATGAAATTGATTAATAAAAAATAAATGAAATCAATAACTCTAATGTCAATTAATAATATTCTTTAAAAAAAATTATTATTTTTCTATTAACAATATAATACAATTGCCTTTTTATGATATCTTTAATCTCAAATAACTTAAAACAAATTATAAGTGGACTTTTATCTCTTACTATTTTCAATGTCTTGACAATGTTAGAAAAACATGGCAACATATAAATATGTGCAAATACCATTTTCTATTAGATTCCTTAGACAAGGTTTAATAATTCCATTCTTCTTTTCAATGGAGGCTTTTACTTTTTAAAATTTTATAAAGCTTATACTTAAAGTTGAAAATGGATTTCAATATAAATTGAAGTAGTACTAGGGGTTTGAATTTTTTTAACCATTTTAAATAGTTTCTATTGACACATTATGGATGGAGGGTTAATAGATATTTCACTTACAAAGAATTTGAGAGATTGTAAAATGGAAATATTACATAAAATAATTTTTAAATTTTAGACATTATTTTTAAATGTTCCTTGATCAATTAAAATGGATTAATAATTATATTTTATATTTTAAATAGTTTATAAACTATTTTTATTAGTATATATTTTTTTGATTGGTAATAAAGTTGATTTTATTAATAAAATTAGTAAAGGATTACAAGGCTATTCTTATTATAGCTACAATATAAAACCCCCCAAACCCCATCAATTTTTATATCAACACTCTTAATCTTAACACCAACTTTGCTGCAGATAAAACCATAGATTACAAATATAGGTTCACTATATCTACTCAATGGGCTTACAACCATCAACCCCTAGAAAACCTATTAATAGGTCATAAGTTTGGGGCATTATTTGGTCTTCCCTTCATCTAGGATCAGAGGACCATTGCAAAAGATTTCTTCTTTTCCTTCTTTGCTTTCTTCCCCTGAACTATTTTCCAACTGTCCTCCACCCTTGTAGCCTCCTTCTTCCATTCTAATGAATTGTCACAATGGCTCTTCCAGCCACCTTTCCCATTGCTAATTACTTGCTGGCCCTGATCATCAGCCTTTTGTTTCCCAACATCTTCCCACCGTGGCATCACCACCCCTTTTTTCTCCCTACACTCAGGTGTTGCAGCTCCAATTGTGAGGTTTAACACCTTTTTACTTTCATTAAAAACAACATTGTCACTATTCCCTACTAGACTCCCTTATTGTCATGAGGAAATGATGTTCCTTTGCTGATCCTCCCTTCTGAACTACTTCTTCAACATCTTCCCTTCTTCGTTTGGAACCCCAGAAACCCCTCCCTCCTCTTTGTTGCCATTCAAATGAGAACCCACTTGTTGCTCCTCCTATTTTCCACTATATAGCGCTGAGGGGTCACATCTTTCCACCATGTAGCAGCTTTGTTTGTTTTATGTTTGGCACATTCAACAACCACATGCCCAGTTTGATAGCACATTCTATACCTAAAGGGTACCCCTTCGTAGTCTAGGGGCTACACCAACATCCCTTCAAAGTTTTGAGCCAAATTGCCTTAGGAGGCACCTTAGACACCTCCATTTCTACTAAAATTTGGGCATAAGTTGAATGCAGGAGATTTGAAGATCCCTCATCCATCAATAAAAAGCTACCTAAAGAGTTCTCTATAGTCTCCAGATAGGACTCAAACGAAAACTGTAGAGGGATTTTAAGAAGCCTCACCCAAATAGGAGCCCTCTCAAACATTTCAATGGTTGGGTTAAAGGCTGGATGCCATGGCTTTAGCATTAGTATATTTTTTTTATCCTAATCCCAGTGATAATCGTACAAGATCTTGTTTCTATCATGTTCCTTTTCAAAAACAACAATAAAGAAACTTTTTTCCATGGGATAAATTTGAACATACCCTTTGAGAACATGCTTCCATTGGTTAGAAATCCACTAATGAAGATCAGTCAAACTTGGCCAAAATCCCCTGAATCTCCCTATCAGGCCCAAACTAGAGAAACTTCTTCAATAAAAGACACTTCTTGTTCTAGCTCTTCATCAAGTTCTTCCGTGATTGTGTTAGAGGATGGATGGAAAGCAGAGTCTCCTCTCCCCCTTCTTGTTGGCCTTCTGGTTGGGTGCTTCTCTGTTTGAGCATTCCTAGCTTTGCACCCCCCAATCTCAGGCAACTTTTCCCTCTTCGCAACACCTTCTCCCCCATAAATGACGGTGTCTGTTTTACCTCCTTTCTCACCTCCCTCTTTGCCACCTTTGTCTGAAGTAGGGTCGCCATCGCGTAGTCCTGAGAGCTTTCCACTATGGTCTTTTTGACTGCCCTATCCCTCCATTGCTCTACTGCAATCTCCATCAAGATGCAAATCTCCATTTTCCCCCTGTGAGCTGATTCCAAAGGGCTTGAGCAGATCAAAACCCTAGCAACGCCATCATTTTGTAGACGACCGTTGGCATTCATCTCCGACATATATTTTTATTGGTATATTATAAACAAAGGATTAGTAAAAATTTTAATATAGTAAAATTATTTTTATAGAGAAATAATTTTTTATATTAGTTTTTTTAATATTATGAATAAATTAAAAAACTAATAATAATATTTTAAATTATTTATAATTTTTTATAATGAAATAGGGGAAACGTACCAATAGCCGTCAGGGCTAACTTCAGGCATTCGTGCAAAGTGCAAAATAGGTCTAATTTCAATTTTTTTGGGGGGGCTTCTTCGTAAGCGAGTTAGGACCTTAAAAAGAAAATTTTGGCTTTTGGGTATTTAAAATACACCTTGTAGAACCCATAAAGTGAAAGGTGCTCAAAAAGGGTGTTTTTAAACCTCCGTCCCCTACATCTTTACCACTTGCTCAGTACCTATTCATTTAGACAACCAATAAAAAACCACAAAAATTTAAGGTGTTTTCAATAGTTAAAAAGGTGTTTTCAATAGTTTTCAATGTGTTTTATTTTTTTTGGTCAACTACACATTCAATAGTGAACATATATTGGTGTAATTTGTAATTTTGTATTGGCATAATTAAAACAATGTAATGACTAAAATTTAAACGGTTATTGGGTTATTGGGGGGTCAGGTGAACAGGGAGTAAACAACAATTGGGGGTTTTCCCCTAGTACTAATTATATTAATTTAAAAAATACAAAATATAATATTATTTAAAAATTTGGATGGAAAGAGTCACATCTAATAGTTTATAAAAGACATAGTCTTAAACAATATATCCAAAGAAGAAAATAACTAGTTGCAAAGTAGTAAGATCTTGAATTAGTAACAAGAAATTGATCATGATAATATGATTTTCACACATCAAAGTTATCTTTCCAATATAAACTCTCAACCTCTAAAAATATCATCGTTAATCTATTCATCCTACATATCTCAAAAATTAATAGATAACAAAAAAAAAAACTAATTATTTATAGATAAGTAGGAGATATTTTCCACAGCATGTCAAATTGTGCTATTGCTATCATGATTCAATGTGTAGTTTTTCAAGTCAAACTCATTGACCCATGTTTCATGAGTAGTGTTTCACAAGAACCCATCTCTCATGATAATGAATGGTTCACTTAACACTCATTGCATCTAGGTGATGCTCACAAGGTGAAGCACTGGACCTTCCAAGACGGTCACCCATCCGAATACTACTCCAAACACACTTAACCACAAAATTTCCCCAAAATCAATTATTTATATTTTTTTAATGATTAAATTCTATTTGTTAAAAACACTCAATATCTCAATTCAAACTAGGCAACAAGTGGAAGCCTATGGCGTTATTCCACGACCATGCCGCTCATAAAACCGTGGGCTTCACATATGAGTATAGCATTGCAGTTAATTAAGAGGTCACAGTCAATGGTGCCCATCATGCTTAGCGGTATTAAACCTCATTTCCACTGCACGTGCTTTTATTTTCTCTCAAAAATATTGAATTTGAACATTTGCTTATGGCGTAATAAGACTAGTAAACGTTATACTTTGACCTGGTCACATGATGTTGTGTGCCGTATGGTCCACGTTGAAGTTGAATATAGATATGGAGTTGTGGAAAGTTTTTTTTTTTTAAAGTGTTTTTAATTTTTTTTTTGGTATGCGTTTATACAATACATGAGGTCAATTGGGAGGCTATTAAATATATGATGTGGGACTTTACAATCAAAGTCTTCATTGATAAGTAACAGTTTCGTTTGATTATGTATCTACTTACATTAACTTTATATATTATTTAATATTTGCATTTTTTGTGATGATAGGAATGAATCTTTTTTTTATAAGAAAATGAAATGTTCATAATTTTTAGTATTGCTAAATTATGGTTTATTGGCGTCTCGATAGATGTGAATTGGAAGAATTATTATCTATCAAGATATACATGATTTGTATGTATTAGAAATTATTGATATCAAAGTAACTCTTAGGAAAGCAATGACCATGGAAGTAGATACAACTTGTTCTTTTGAAGAGAAGGTGCCTCTTCATTATAAATTTCAAATTTAATTTTATTTGATTTTTTTAATATCAAAAATTGATGCAACAGAGAGAGAGAGAGAGAGAGAGAGAGAGAGAGAGAGAGAGAGAGGGAGTGGGGGGGGGGAGCGCAAGGCTATAGGAAAAAGAGGAAAAAAGAGAGGAGACAAAGATATGTAGAGAAAAGTACATAAAGAGAGAGGAGAGGAGAGAGAGATAAAGTATGAGAGAGTGACAAATAGAGATATATAGAGAAATAAATAGAGAGAGATAGAGCAAGAGATATAAAGGGAAAATAGAAAGAAAATAGGGACTAATTTTTGAACAATTATTTTGTGCCAACAATCCAAAGATGGCAAATATCTATAAGGATGTATCTCTCAACCCATCTCTTTGTCTCATTCTTGATCTCTTTATTCCTCTTTAAGCAAATGCAATTAGTAGTGCTAAAGCCAAATTCCACAACCTTTGCTAGCATCCTCTTTGCCTATCCAAAAATGGGAGCTTCAAAGAAGGGTATGAAAATCCATCTAAACATAAAGGATAGAGAAATTTTATGATATGTTGTTGCTAAAACTATCCGTGTAGATATGTAAGAAAATTATTAAAGCATAGACAAAATATGCAATTTTTTTGATAGAATGCCCCAAAGGCATGGTGTCATAGCCTACTATGATTGCAAAATCTGCACAAAATGGATTTGTTGAACTTTTTTTATAAAATTTAAAGAAAATGCAATTGGCACATATAAAGTGAATCTCAACAATATTTGCTTGCTTTCTCCTTATCTGTGCCAAAATGAAAGGTTTAGAACAGGGTATATCAAACCATATTAGATTTAATGGATTCTCATTGGATGTTATAAATGCAACTACCTTGGTGGACATGTATGCAATAAACATGACACTAACTATTTGACACACTACCTCAAATAGATGATAACCAATGGAATGCAATGATTGTAGGATGTGCATTGTCTTCAATAAAACACAAAAATGTTATAAAGCTACAATCTAAAGTAGAAATGTACAATATATCATATGGTGAATGACTATTGTGGCTCAATTTGTTTACACTATACAAAGTTGAAGAAAAAATTGGTGTTTTCTTAGAGAGATTAAAACATGTTGATTGGTAGAGCTCAAGGAAGCCTTTTGATATTTAGGAAAGGAATTCTATCTATCACCACGAGAAAATATACACTTCATTCCTTGTATTCCTCTAGCAAAATTACCTCTACCTCTTTCTTCTTTGTCATTTTTTTCCTTTTTTCTCTAAAAATATAGTTGCATGGGGAATCCATTTGAAACTATTGTCAATATCATAATTTTAAGAAATTTGTGAGATTTTTCCTTATTGTGGATGTGGGATCTTGGTTACAAAGGGTTTATTTTCCTTCTCTTCTTCCTCACATCCTATTTTGGGGTCCCACACATTGTAAAGGATTGCAACGAAAATAAAATGGCTTCCATGTTGAATGTAGCTAAGGATCTAACATTCAATTTATCATGTATATTTTCTTAGAAATTTTGTAGTTGGATTTAAATTTAAATTTAAATTGGAAAGATTATTACTTAGATATACATAACCATTGAATCTATTATGGTGGAAAATGGGGAAGGATGTAGACTAATTTACTAAATCATAATTGGTCTTCCCACCTAAACATTGGAACACAAAATCAACCAAGGGGTTGTTCTTATTTATTTTCCTCAAGGGGGAGCCAAGCAAGTTTTGGTTCCTTTGTTGTAGAGTGTAAGGACTGATAAGGTGATGCAATGAAAGAGGTGAATTATGATTAAATTGACTAAATTATGTGATAGCATGTCAATGTTAAAAAATAAAATATTAGAAAATGAGATCATATCTGAGTAGGAGATACAAAGAGGAACCTAGTACAAAAATTTGGAGTCGATTGTGTAGGATGCTAGCATGCCACGTAGGTGTGACAATTCCATAAATTAGGGTTTTGATGCTTGTATAGACTAGGTACTATCTGAACACCTGTGATAGTAAAAAATGGAATTCAGTGTGTGAATATGCTTGTGTAATCATAAAAACCTAATTTCCTCATTATAAATGATGAAAGACAAGAGATAGGGTTTATGGATCTTCAAAAGAGCCAAGATGTCAAATCCTACTTATCCAACCACACCTTGAAAAATTATAAGATAAACAAAGGAGAAAGGGTTGTTTTGTATAGGGATTTTCCTTGGTCAAACCTCATGTTTGTGTTCCCACCACAATTTTTTTTATGATAAATGACAATGAGCATGTGCCCTAGGGGAGAAAAGAAAAACCAATAATATAATGATATTGAAAATATAAGATTTACCACTCAGATTTGAAACCCTTGTTGGACTAATGTAGCTGTACCAATCTCACACAAGAAGAATGAAGAGGCTTCCATGAGATCATGAAAGTTTTAGTAGACATAACAATAATAATAGTAAAAATAGATAAGAAACATCACATGATACCTGTACATGAATTCATTATCATATTGCAGAGTATAATTGACTTGAATTATGTCTCTAATCATTTTCTTTCTTGCTTTCTTATTTTTAACTTGCTTTCAAATCACTTTGGTTGTTCCCTTAGTTTCTCTCTATACTTGTGAAGGAGAAAAGTGGTTACATATTATTACTATCATTTTTAGCAGTATCCCCTAAAAACATCCTTTAAAAAAATTTGGAAATTAAAAGGGTTGTGTTTGTATATCTTTAACAAAGTTTTCAAACCTATGTTAGTCATTGACATGGTTCTCAAACTTGCATGTTTCTCGATGAGCTTAACTTTGGAGCTTCATAGGTTGGTCTTAGGACCTGAAAGAATTATAAGGAACTTTGTAATCAAATAAGAGAATCTTATAAGCAAATATTGAAGGTTTGGCGGAACTGTGTGAAGTTTTGAAACCTTTGTCGGTCCCAATAGGGTTAACAAAACTTCTTCTTCCCTGTCGAGATTTTAAGAAAAGTTGTAATTTTTCTCTAAGTTCCTTACATAAAAGGCTAATGGGTGAATTCAAAATTTTAAGTTAGTTCCATTGAAAGAATGAAGAAGAAACCCTTTAATGTGTTGACATTGATGCCAAAAATAATTGTTGATAGTTTTGTCTAATTTAGTAAGTAGAATGAAGACATCTTAATCCAGTAATTTGGTCTAGAATTGCTCGTGTTATAAGATTGGCTTATGAAATTATAGTATGTTATTTAGGACTACTAAATGCACCTATGATCAAGATTTCAACAATTTTGGATGAACAAGTTGAAAGTTACAAATAGTAGAAGTTTGAAATATAGTTTTTGGCTTTATACCTAGGGTAAATGAGTAAGTGTAATTTGGTTCGCATTTCTCTGGCAATTAAAATCAATCTAAATACAATTCTAGGAGATGGTTTACAAATGTCAGTACTCTACATATTCTTGATGGTGAGTGTTTATATGATCAGATGGATCGTTGGTGTGTGATCAGTTAGCTTATTTTGTGTTTAGGTCTAATTCATGGCCGACCAAATCCTTGATATGCATTAAATATTTATTATGGATGTTAAAGGGGTCTATTTTACATCCATGCTAACCTAAGTCAAGTGTTGCATGTTTGGTTTTGGTGTAAAGAAGTTTTTGATTCAAGTATGAAGCTGAGAAGGTGATTTTGAATTAAATAGGGCTACATCTAATTGGGTTGACCTAATTGATGTATGCGGATGTAATTGGGTATATATGTGATTTTTTTTGAGTTGTAGGATAGAAGATATGCGATGACCTATAATATGATGTGTGAGAGATCTTAAATTGTGCAAACATGAAAATTTAGATGTGCGAGATTAGAATAAGGGTATAATTGTTGTGAATATTGAGCGACTGCTAAGCAGAGAAGTGTTTTGTATTTAGAGCTTCAAAGGAACTAAGTTTGGCACAAGGAAGGTGCACTTTGTATCAATTCATATTTTGGTTGTGTAGCCATTTATGTTTTGTATCTATTTATGGTTGTGAGTTGTATAAGGATAGTGCGTCCTAGCAATGAGCCCCTATAATATCTTATAATCGGTTATAATATATTGTGATCTAATCCTCACCGTGGTTTTTCCCTTTTTGGGTTTTCCACATAAAAATATTGGTGTTCTAGGGTGATCCCATAATAGTGGTTTACAATTTTTGGCCAAACTGGACACTGAAATTATTATTTTTAACTAAATCTTCACATTCGGGCACCTATAGTGGCTAAACTGTGAGGAATTTGAAGATGCTGCAAACTAGAGTCTCATCGAATTTTTTCTGTACATTCTAAAAATATTTTTTTCAAAATTTTTTGAATCAAATTGCACTTCTTTTTCCATCTCCCACGAAAATAGATTTTTTTCAGAAAACAACATTTTTAAAAAGTGACGCACACCGTATAACGCATAACTTTTTTTCCATGAAGGATAAAATTCCAATTCTTTCAAATTTAGATTTGTAACTCTGATATCTAGTGCTTCCACTTGGTTAGATAGTTTTTATTAAATATTTTTTCCTTAATCAGGTTTCAAAGTCAAACTAATTACAATTCATTACCAACGCGACGTATAATGCGTAACTTTTTTGTATATGTCAAAATTTTATTTTATTTTTTTTGTTGGATCAAGGACTTTAATATTTGGTGCACTCATATTTTTCAATTTTTTTGATAATATTCTATTTTTCCACATGTGAAGAACAAAGAAATTCATTTTCAATGAAAAACCTATGTTTAATAAAACTTAAAAAACAAATACATAACAAAACCAAAACATATTAAAATTATATTCATTAGATAGCTTGTTCTGAGGAATGCCATAATCATTTGAAATAAATTTTAAATGAATTCATTTCATCCCACAAAATCTAAATCAAAAGTGATTTTTTATCAGCATTTTGATAGGTGTAAAGGAGACGCATTTATAGGTATGATTTAAAACTAGCAAGGTTATATCCAAGGGGGTTTGATCTAAGGTGATTTGATCAAACCCTCTTCAGTTGGAATCCTTAAAATGGAACTTTTAAAGGCTTAAATCATTATATTTTCTAAAAATATGTGATTTTAGCTAAAATTCGTTCCTCTCAGGAATTGTAAACCACTATTATGATAGCACCAATGTGTTATGTGATTCCCTTCATTCTTTTATTCATAGTTGTAGTTCTAATATGTTTTGATTATTGGAAGGATTATGATTAAATGGTTTAATAAAATACTGATTCAAACCCCCTCTCTATATTCTAGGTGAACATCAACAATTGGTATTAGAGCCTAGTTCCTTCTGAGAAGCCTAATAGGTTGAGGAAGATCTTGGAGATTGAACACATGGCTAATAAAAAGTATCCTATTCCCCTGAAAGAAATTTCAGCAATTGAATACGTAGAAGATGATTGCATGTTTAAAAAAGAAGAACTTAAAGTTGCTCTTGAAGATCGTGATAGAGTTGAAGGCTGAGACCATAAGTATGAAGGAAATCCTAGAGGAAGAAAATGAATGTATCAAAAATTTAAGAGAACAAATCAAGAAGTTCAGAGAAAGACATAGAGAAGTCAATGAACAATTGAAGAAGGCAAATGAAGATAACACTAGATTGAAAGTACAAGTGGAAGAAAAGAAAAGAATTAAGGATTGTCTGAATGCAACTATACAAAAAAATAATGATAAATGTAAAAAACTTGAACAAGAAGTGGTAACCCAAAGATTAGATCTAGAGAAAGCAAGAGCTCATGAGGAAAAATTCAAAACAAGTACTACAATGCTTGATGAACTAATTACAATTTAGAAACCTTCTAAGGATAAAGGTGGTTTGGGGCTTGAAGAAGGAGAAAGCTCAAAAGCTAATTAGATCCTTAACAAGGCTGAAAATAAAAACAGACTCAAGGCAATGGCAAACAATTCATAAATCAAAGAAGCAATGTTGGAAGACCCATTATTAGACAACCAAATGCTCAAAGGTACCCATCCTTCAATGATATTTTTTTTCATGCAATAAATTTGGACATAAGGTTACCAAATGTAGAGGTAGAATGAATCAAAGTGTTGGATCTTTTTTTGGATAATGTTTTTCATGCAAGAAGTTTGGACATAGAGATTTTGAGTGTAGATGTCAGATGATGAATATATTTAGTAATGGTAGAATGCTTCAATCTTTCAATGGTTACTACTATACATGCAATATATTTGGACATAAGGCTAACCAATGCAAATAAAGATTGAGTGGAAGTCATTTTTGTTAGAAAAATGTTGTATGCTATAATTGGAATGTACCTGGACACATTTCAAGAGTTTGTAGAAGAAAGAATGGAAGGAAGAATAATCCATGAAAGAGGAATGAACTAGTAAAGAAAAATGATCCTACTGAAATAAAAAAGGAAATGGAGAAGATTTGGAGAAAGAAATAAAAACCTGAGAACAAAGATGAATCAAATGCATGTATACCTCCCTTTGGTGCAGATAATTCCCTTGGAAATTAAACCTCGGTATGGGATTAGGGGGAGAAATAATAGGAAAATCTAACAACCCCCTAGAAATATGAGGTGTCAAGGAGTGAAACAAAGAAATATAGTGTAAAATGGCATGCTTAAGCTTTTGGAAAAGAAACCAGTAGAAAATATGCAAATTTCATGAGTTGTAAAGCATTTTAGGGTTTACAATGTATTAATGAAGTTCTTTTTGGAATTTGAATCAATTAATACGAAATTAGGGATAATCGGTAAGATATAAAGTAAATTCCTAAGTTGATTCTAACCACTTTTACACATTTGGAGAAAAGCAGAGAAAATTGAAAGAGTGTTGAAGGTGATTCAAAGCAATTTGGTGTAGAACATTCAAACCCTAGATCCTGTTGAGTGCACAAAGGTATTTACAACTATCTATGCTTTGTGGGTTTGAAACATAAGTGATTTTATAGGCATTTGAGATTGAATTGAAGATATAATGGATACAACAATCATAGTTAACATCACAAAAATACCTAGACCTAAGTTTAAAAGATATTCATGGAAAATATTTGAAAATGACCTCGAGGGTGCCTTTTCAAAGATCCCTTCTAGGGTTTTACCCATCAAAGACACTATAATCTACATACATGGAAAATTGGATGAACGTGATCACCAAAAGGTCAAGGATCTATGGACTAAGGAGTTGTCTAGAGATGATTTCCTAATAAAACCATAATATAACAACCTAGTGTGAAAGAAACTAGATTTTTGGAATTAGTTCCCCAACTATAGAAATGAATTAGATGTGAAGTATGTGAGGATTTATTTAAACATAATGCATGAAAATTTTATGTGGACAAACTTGCCTAGTCTAATATCTAAGGAAGTGATCAAAGTTGTGACTAGATTGTGTGATACCAAACCTGTACCCAATACTAAAGTATGTAAAGAATGAATTGGTTATGGAGATAATTGGTGCAACATTTGATAGAAGAGCATTAACAACAAAACCTATTAATAACCATGTTGTGAAGTATGCTGCAATTATGATAGGACATAAGATCTATTTTACAAACAGGGAAAATTTTGTTCTTGCAACTGCAATTTATGTTGCTTGTGATATGGTGGTAAACAGGAAGTTTATGACTTCTGTGAGTTGCTCTGACAATTTTTTTTGGAGAATCTAAAACAAACAAGAGAAAAGAAGTATGCTTTCAAGTTTGGAACTCCAATTGTGTGCTTATTGTTTTAATTTTTGAGGGACTTACTCAAAAGAAGATATATTATTTGGGATAGAAGCAGACTAATGGGTCATCAAATTTTTGATTATATACACAACATTGGTGACTACAAGGCTCTAGTTAATGCATAAATGTTGCACTCTTTGTATTATTTCAAAACAATATGCATGATAGAGAGAGGATTCCCTAGAATCTAATAGAAAAATATGTAAAGGAAATAACTTTCCTTGTATTTATTGATGAATGCATAATAGAGGTTGTTGAAACCAAGAAAATATAGATTGAACCTCTCAATTATGAAGTTTCAGAGAAATATGTTGAAGGATACATTGAATTGTTGCTAAAGAGTCCTAAGGACACCTCCTTGTTGATACATGGTACATATGAAGAAAATTCAATTGAGGTGCACTTGGAAACTTCAACACCTTCTAGAAATAAAAGGGTAACTAAAAAAGTAAATGAATACTTTGGATTGCATGGTCTTTCAAAGGAAGAAGTAGATAGGTTAAGGGAAATTTCAATAGAAAGAGAAGCCAAATAAGCTGGCGAGTCCTCCAGACTACAAATATTAGGGAAGAACAACTTCCATCCCTGTCTCTACATTGCCAAAACCCTCTAGTGCTACAATAGTTAAAGGAAAGAAGGTGGAGCCTAGTGCTCTGATAGTTGAAGAAGTTTCAACACCCTTTAGACCCAACACTCAGACTACAAAGAGGAAGAATATACCTCTAGTAGAATCCCCTACTACCTCTGGAAGGAGGAAGAAGCAAAAAGCATTTAGAGGAAATAATTTTAGTGTTGTTGTAGAAGAAGAGATTGATCTTGGATTAGAAGGAGAAGAATAACTAAAAGGGAAAATAAGAAGCAGTGTCTCCACTAGTGGTGAAGGTGCCTCACAAGAGGTGAGCATTGAAGCAAAGAATCCCATGATTTATATTGTGGATATCTCTTATGAAGAGGAGATATAAAAGGAAAAGGATTCTTTCACTATTCACATCCACAAGAAACTTGAAAAAAAGGAGAAGAAATCAGAGGAAGGAACTTCAATTCCTAAAAGGAAGTAGACAAAAACTCCTTTGGTTAGAGCTCATTCACCAATAAAGTTAGATTCCTTGGTTAATAATATGTTAGAGCATGATGGTCTATTAGAAGGAACTACAAAATTGTATGATGAAGTAGATGAGGAAGACAAGAAAACAATAATTGAAGCCATCATACAATATATCATCCTCTTAGATGCGAACATGAACAAGATTATGAAGAAGGTGCCTAGTGTGGTATGCGAAGCCTTAGTGGAAAAAAAGGTGTGAAGCAACTAAAGTGGATGAAAAAATGAGATCTAATGCTCTAGAGGAAATTGGGTGCTCATTATTTGAAAATGACAAAGCTGCATTGGTTGAAGTGTATACAAAGGAATTTGGAGTGAAGCAAATGGTCACCATTCTAATGGGTAGAGAAAAGGATAGTGTAGATAAGCTAAAGCAAGAAATAGTGAACACTGTGAGAAACATAGTAGAGAAATTTAGGATGATTGTTGCGTCATCATCCAGTATAGCTCAAGGTAAGAAGCTTGACAAAGAAAAAGTTATTGATATAGAGGAAAATATTCCTCCTATTACTAATTTACCTATTTTCAAAGAAGTTTTAGAAGAAGTGGATGATCATATTGCAGAGGAGACTCCATCATTTGATGTTCTAGGGAATTTCGTGTCCTCATCACCATCAGTAGATGATCCAAATGCTTCCCCAGAGACATCTTCTCCTTCGTAAGATACATAAATTACCACTGGTGTAAATAATGAAAACCAGAATGTAGGGCAAGAACATAAATAGGATAAAAATGATGCTAATAATAATGCCAAGGATCACCCCAAAAAGCAAAATGAGGATGTTAGAAATGAATGCGAAGAAAATCAAAATGGAGAAGAAGATCAAGGAAAAAAGGATAATAATAAGAAAGATGATAAAGAAGAGAAAGAAGATGAAGAAGAGAAAGAGAAGAATAAAGAAGAGGCCAAGGTTGAAAAGAATGAAGAAGTATCTCAAAAGACTATGGAGCTAACAAATCCATCCATAGAATCCTCTAAAAACACTCTTAAGGGTCTTTTGACAAGACAAATAAGAATTCAATAGGCTTTTCCTCCCCAGTTAATACAACTTCTATTATACCAAGGTAGTGTAGAACAGAATAAGATCTCACCTATTCAAAAGTTAGAGCTCAGAGATGCTTTTAATGCCTCTGGGAGAAAGGAGATTATAGAGACTCATCAAAAGGGAACTAAATTGATAAATTATGCAATCAAGTTTCTACAGGACGCTACCCTTGGTGCTACAATTCACAATCCATTAAATCCTATTGAAAATTTAAAGTTTTTAGTTGATTCACTCAAGGAATATGCCTCTGGTTTGAAGGAGTAGACTGAGAAGGAAGTGGAATCAAGATTTTTAGAAAAGAGGTTACTTGAGTTACAGGATAGATGTGTAGATCTACACATGGGAAAGTAAAAGAATATCTAAACGAAGTGCAAGAGTGTGAAGATGAAGCTAAGACTTTGTTCTTGTACTGTATGAGGTGGCCAGATGCCACTCAAGGCAATAAAAACTTAATGGACTCAATAGAGTCACAATTATCTAATGCCTCTGGAATATATTACCTCATGCATGACATAAATTATACCTCTTGGACTTCCATTTCTGATTTATAAAATGAGTTTTTCACTCTTTAAAGGCAGAAAGAAGACGTAATAAGGAGATTTGGATAGTTTGGGGACTTGGTGAAGACCAAGCACATTCCAGTGTCAAGTGCTCAAGGTAAAGGGAAGCATGATAAATTTGATGCTCTTTATATTGGCCCTTATCTAGTTTCAAATACCCATGGTGAGGATTCATACTTTCTACAAAGATTAAATGGTGAAATTTTAGAATTTTCGGTGCATGAACAATTTCAAAAACCCTAATTTTCTTAAAGTAGGTTTTTTGCATGCGAATAGTATCATGTGTAGTTTTTGTACAACCTTGTTTTCTATTTTGATTTGATTTTTTTTATTTTTATCTAGTTGTCCCTATGAGAGTTCTAGATTCTCACATTCCTTTTATGAAGCAATCATCCCCAACTAAAGCCATAAATAGTGCTTTTCCAAAAATTTTGGCTCTTTTCCCATTATATGCCTTTGAAAGTCTACAAATAGTGTCATATTTTAAGGGTTACTAAAAATTTCATTAGGGTTGTGTAAAACCCCTAAATGCTTACAATAACCCTTGCTCTTCATTTCTATTTTCTTGTTGACTACTTTCCTTGATCACCTAGTCCCCTAAACTATTTCTTCATGGCCTTTGCTTTGTCCACATTTTTTTTGAATCCTTTACATGGTATACCCTTTAAATACATTGATCATCTATTATATAATGACATTTCAAGATCAAGAGTTGAAATTCAAAATTTAAAATGACTAATTGTAGACAATTATTTTCATACGTGTGAACCATTACTAGTGAAATTAACGCATAACTACTATTGTTCAAAAGCACTTTATTTAAGGGATTTTAATGTCACTATAATAATAGAAATTTTGAATTCATAAGAAAAATAAATTTGAAGCTCCTAGAGAAAGTTGCATAGATGAAGACTAGGTTTCCCGAGTAAATTTATGAGTAAGCCATTTTGATTATATCCAAGAAATTGATTTTTTTTTTTTTTATAATTGAAAATAAATCAACACTCTAGACCTTGATTAAGAACTAGTTTTAGAAAACCCTACTTGTTTGAGAAATTTCAAAATGACCAAGTCCAATACCAAATCAAGGACTTGGTAAAGAGGTTCCTTGGGGATGATTTGATGAAACAATTCCTTGGGTCATATAAGAGAGTGAAACATGCTAAGGGCATTAGGGTTTTGAAGGATAGAATAATTAATAGAGATAGTTAGATTAGGGATGCTATTATTCCTCAACAAGGTTGGAGCATTTTTTAATATGGCTATAAGAGGAGTAAAATTGGCAGGCCTATCTCAAACCTTTGGACTTAGGATTTAGGTAAATTGGTAGTCCTAAATGTATTTATCATTATTGATTTAATTGAGGACCTAGATCATTATTATGATACTACAAATAAATCGATCATAAGTGATAAGGAAGCTCCATTATTGGAAATAAGTAAACAAGCATTGTGGATACCTTTGGCTTGAATGTTTCATCTAATGTGGGTATTGATTTTAGAGCTTTGATTAGAGAATTTTCCAAAGATAAGCATAGTTTCAGAGTGATGTGGTTTCCACAACATAAAAGAAGAGGGATAAATAGGGAATTGTTTAAGTTTACCAAAGATGAAGTTGAGCATTTTTATTTTGATTATTTTGAGGATTACTTCATCAATACTTAATTTTCTCTATGCCAAGCATTGGGAGAAGATTGAAAGGTGTAGATGCCTATGCATATGATGATGCTAGCTATTGATATACAATATTGGGACCTAAATAGGAGTTTTGACTTTGGTTCCTACATTATAGAAGGTATTCAAAATAATTTAAGCAACTTGAAGGAAACAAAAGTTGGGTTGTACATTAAATGGTACTCTCTATTGTGTCACTTAATATTGCATAGATGATGATGGTGCCAATTTTTTTGTCCAAATATGGACATGTTTGTGGGATTCTTATTGTACCTATAGTGATTCTTTTTTGTTTGTGAATATATTTTTGCAAGGTGTATTGGAGAATTTAGGCCTTTGGCCTAAACAAAGATTATTTGAAAAGGTCACCAAGTTCCTTAGACCTTTGGAATTAGATGCTAAAAAGGGAATTGATCACAATTTGGTTGAATGGTACCTACATACAAATTGCACATTGATTAGGGTTTATGGCACTCCTATCCAAACCCATTTTGTAAAAAAGTATGTACCTGGCATAATTTCTTTCATGAAAATGATGTGGAAATTAAATGAATTAGATAACCATCATATTAGATCAATAAATAAGTGTTGTCATATTCTTGTTCTAATTCATTTTTTTAGATTTTAGCATTAAAACTAAGGAGAGATTATAAGTTTTGTACCTTCTCTTTTACAAACATATAAAATGAAATTTGATGTTGCATGAAGCTGTGAACTTGAGAATTACATCAAAAAAACCAAATTGGAGGCCTAGAGGTCACCATATTATCATAAGTTTAATTACTAAGATAATGTAATTAGAAATTGTCTAATAGAGGATCAAGTGAAAGAGGAAGAAATTTTTTTTCCATAATTTGATCAATAGAAGAAAGGAGGAAAAAAAAAATCCTTCTTGTTGTTTGCTCTAATGATTTGCACCCAGGCTGAGATCAAATACAACTAATCATGATTAACATGGGAATCTTTCTAGGGTTGTGGGTGACCCTATAATAGAAAAATACCTCCAAAAAAGCTGGCTCTTATTGATTTTTACCTAAAACTACTTGTATTTTGAGGGGAAAAAGGTAAGAAACATGTAATACTGAAAATGAAAATTGAAACTTTTATATTATAACAAATTACCAAAAACTAACTAATGGCATGCAAACTTGATTTTGTTTCACTTTGAGTTAATAGATTAGCAGGAACCTACACAACCCATCTTTGTATATCATTCACAAAAGTGATTTTATGAGAAGGTAATAACACAAGACTCTTATAAAGAAAGGAATAATTTTCATAACTTAAACCCTTGTATTGCTTACACAACTCATAACCCGTAAAAATGGATATTCTCTTTCAAGAAAGGTACCTTTCTGAAGAATACAGAAATACAGGGAAAAATTCAAAATTTCACAAGTATACTGATCAATTTCAAAGGACATGTACACTAACAAGCAAGTGATGAGAAAGTAGACTGAATCAATTATAAATTTCTCAAGGAACTTATAGTTTTCATGAAATCATGAGTTACAAAATTACACTGAAAACTGAGGATGAACAATCTCCCCAACTCTGCTAATTAGAACTCTCTACAATAATCCTCAGAAAATGACTAAAAAAGTCAAGCTTTGAAAGAAGTCCCATCAAAATAGGAATGGAAACTTCTTTTCCTAGTATGGCATACAAAAGCCAAAAATATAGCTACCAGATTTGATCCAAAAAGCTTCCAAGAAGGTTGAAAAGGTCAATTCCATCATAAAAAACATGAAGGCACAACAAACTGATGCCTATATGCTCTCCAAAGAAACAAAAACTCCTATATTCATTCCAAGTGTCTCTCAAAAGGAAAAAAACTTCCCTCCCTTTTGGTAAGTCATTAATACAACCATACTCCAACTTCCTTTGACTTAGCAACAAAAAGAAGTATTTCCTTACCTTTTGAAAGAAATACTTAAGTGAAAATGACTCATAAAAAAAAAAAAACAGTTAATAATTCTACAATGAAAATAATGTAAAGGCCTACTTTGTAGTCGACATACTTATGAAACAAAAGTCATCTATCTCCCTTCATATGACTTGGTCAAAACACACAAGTCTCTCCTTCAAGTCAACAATACTTGAGTGTGCTAAAGTGGCAAAGCAAGGTCAAGCCAACCACATCATATTAGTTGATATGTTTGTAAATTAAAATGATTGGAAAAAAATCAGCTTCTATCGACCTTCTAGAAATCTAGGGTTTTAACCCTAAGGGAAAAATTCTTCCCAAACACTCAAAAGCATTTTTATTTTGTATTGTAACTCTTGAAGACTCGAGCCATTATGAGGGCGCCGCCATGGAAGAATTATGAGCTGAGTTTTGAACTCGAGAATCTTTGTTGAAACTTCGAGATGGGTAAGTTAAAGCTTGCATTTCCTCTATATCTTACTTTTAATGTGGATTTCTGTAACTTGAAACTCTTCTTGGAAACTAAAAATTTCCTGTTTTCCCTCCTTGTTTGCATTGCAAGAAATGATGAAACTCTATATATTACCCTGCATTTTCATGATATTATAACCGAAACTTGACTTTCTCCTCTGTACCTTACTTCAATCTGTAACCAAAAAGTGAGAAGTTGTTTTATGGATGCAGCCACACATACCATAGGAAACCATAAACAATTTTCTCTCACCTAATGCCATTTTCCTATCATTTCATGGGTTTCTATGGCCACGGCTGTGCATATTCTATTATTTGATTTATCTTGTGAAGAGAAAAGAGGGCTCAAAACTCCTTTTGGTTGGCCACCATGGATTCTATTCAGAAGCTTTTATTCTATATCATGTAGCTGTGTCATTTATTCAATACATCCGTGAATAGTTCTTCTCATGCATACCTTTGTATTTATTTTCATTCAAATATGGTAGTTGTAGCTTTTACTTGTAGATTTCTCTTCTTTTTCTTCTATGTCCTCTGCGATTCCACTATTGCTGAGGATTGCTAGGTCGCTGAGGGAACTTGAAATTCTCTAAATTTTGTATTTCACTTTCTGTACATTACTCTGCTCCTTTCCTCAAGATTTTGTGCAAACTGTGAATAATAAGGAAGATATTGGCCACTGTAATGAGGGTTCAAGTTAATTTTTTTCCTTACATTGGTGACCTTGTTTTTTTAATAAGGCTATGTGTTTGCATTGCACTGAATTAACTTCTAGTGTCATAATCCTCCTCACTATAATAACTCATGCAAGATCATAATATGAATGAGATGCTATGAGAGAAAAACTCAGCTGAAACAAGAAACTCTCAACCGATTGTCCCAAAAACAATACTATTGTGCATTAAATATAGTTTGTAGCATGATTCAATGCTATTACACAGTCAAGAATACCATGTAATTTATATTGATTTTGTTAAATGCCATATTCTTCTATGACTATCAATTTGTAATTAGGAATGCAAACTCCTCCGTAAACTACTCAGAACACCCATATTCATAGAACTCTATAGGTTTACTATGATCCCTCAAAAGTTATTATAACAGTCCTCACGTGATTGTTCTTTGTGGCTTTAGAGATGGCCTACTCTACCTTATATTCTTTTCACATTGCCATTTCCCTATGAGCAAAACAAACTTATAAGTATTGATTTTTTTTTAAATTTTTTTTTATTAGTGACCTGAGCTATTTGCATCTAGAACATTGTCCTTCACTGTAGCATGGTCTTGCTGCTTTGCTTAATGTATGTCATGCCTTTTTCCTCATAACATAATATCTTTGATAATTTTATAAAATGACTATCCTCATATGTTGGTGAGACCACATTGAATTGTTCCTATAACTACTCCTTGTATTTGGTTGTGTTCTTCTACGGTGAAAGATAAACAAGATATATATATAATCCTTCCTATGCACTGATGATTATATAAACTCCACCTTTAACCATGTATGAATTGGAACAACTATTTTATGCATATCCTTTGATGGCTTCTTATCATCGATTGTGAAATGGAGGAAATGGTCACTAATCTGTTTATTGACAGAGAAAGCATTATTTGCTTTTGTATCAAATGCTTTAGTTGTCCTCATTACCACTAGTAATGCTATAAAAGGGAAAATTTATGATTGTATCTTGAATATTGTACCCTTTTATACTCTTTATGATTTCAAGATTGTTTTCATGGTATCTTTCTAGATTACATAATGACAAGAGGAGCTTAACTTTTCTAGTGAGCAAGTACCTGTCATTGTCACATTATAATTGTAGTCTATATCTCAAAAGTTGCTGCAGATTTCTGATATGTAATCTGTGTTGAATGCACTTGAATGTACCTAAAAGGTTGTGCATAAATAATGAGCTAGGATCAACCCTTGTTGAAGCCACATTTAATCCATTCATATTTAATTAGATAGATGTTTTTACCTGTAGCTACACATGAACAAACAGTTAGAAAAGCATATGCAAATGCCTGAAGGCTTGATGACCTATTTTCTTTTTTTCTCTGAACATGAGCAATTTATAGCTTGTTTAATGCATATAAAGAGTAGTATATACACTGGTGGCTGTATGTGTATGTAGTTTTTGAGACCATCATTGTTTGGAGCTTGGCTCTAACCCATTTCAATTCTTTCAGATGTAGGATATGAAGACTGAGAGCTGTAGAAGACACAAAACAAGCAACTTGGAGCTAAGGATCATGTAGGACGATGGATTTAGACTAGTTATTAGGTAATGACTGGTCTTTTCCTCTATATATTCATTCTAATTCTTTCAATCCATTTGTGTATATATTGTACTTTACTTCCATTAGATAAGCTATATCTCACGACTTGTGTGAGATAGATTTTAGCTTTTGAATCAATAAAGACTTTCTTTCAGCAATATTTGTGTAAATATTTTCAATGTTGTATACATCTGTATAAATGCAACAATCCATTACTAAAAATAAAAGCTTCTTGATTCTTATGTTTATACACCTGAATGCAATATAGGGAAGACTAATACGAAATACACCTAATTTTCAGTTTACAAACACCTAAACTCACTCATTTTAAATAGAAATTAAAAAATGAATAACATTTCTGGTGACATCTACTGCATGTTTGCCTACTAAACACTAGGACTAGTTGCCTAGACTATCCATTGGGCACGGGGTCATTTAGAAACTCATACTAGGTCTAAAAATAATTTGCTTCAATGCTGTAACTCAATCATAAAAACTAAGAACTCCTTGGAGTTTATTTAAAACAAAAAATAGCAGCATTAAACTAACTAACTGTGCTGAAAAGCACTTAGGGAAACTAGGAAATGACAACTAATCTAAGGTGCAACAACACTTATTGAAAGCATGAAATGCTAAATTGACTGAAATGATAATGATCAAATCTCAAAGCAACACTTGAGGTGTATCCCATTGACTGGGATAGGAAGAATTTCACCATCCATCTTGGACAACTGGAAAGCATTATGCTCCTTGCATTCTATGATGATAAATGGGCCACTCTAGAAGCTATCAAACTTTGTATGCTTCCATGGTCTGCTTTTTAGGTCATCCCATTTAAGTATAATGTCACCTTCCCTGAAGACTCTAGCAGTTGCCCTCTTGTCAAAAAATCTTTTGGTTTGGAGTTGATGATACTCCAAAGACTTCATGGCTTTGTCCCTAGTCTCTTCTAGCTCCATAAGCTGAGAAAATCTGATTGCTAAGGGATCCTATTCTTTTAAGATCTCCAACTGATGCATTAAATCGAGAGCTGGCAGCTCTATAGATATAGGAAGTCTAGCTTCTTTACCATAAACCAACATAAATGGATAATTTCCAACATAATTCTTAGGAGTTATCCTATCTATCCATAAGGAAGATTTTAGCTTGGAGTGCCAAGCTCTCTGATTGTCTTCCATTATTCATTTTATGATTCTAATAAGGTTCTTATTAGTGCTCTAAGCGAAACCATTACCCTGGGGGTAATAATTTAA
The DNA here is from genome assembly GCA_007258455.2 of Sequoia sempervirens. Classification (NCBI taxonomy): domain Eukaryota; kingdom Viridiplantae; phylum Streptophyta; class Pinopsida; order Cupressales; family Cupressaceae; genus Sequoia; species Sequoia sempervirens. The sequence goes on along the minus strand of VDFB02009588.1, from coordinate 16,318 downwards.
GGAAGTGTTTAGAAAAATACTATTTTTTACTGCCCAATCAACCAATTTGATCCCCACAAATGCCAAGGAATTATATGAAATAATGGAGTCTGGGACTCCAAATATGGTTATTATCTCATCATAGAAATTTAATACAGAGGTTTCATTGGCTTCTTTCAGGGCTACTGCTTCTATCCATCTTGTAAAATAGTCTGTAGCAGTAAGTACCCACTTATGCCCATCACTAGAAGGTGGGTTTATGGGCCCAATAAAGTCAATGCCCCATTTCATGAAGGGCTGCTCCACTTGAATTGGTTGTAAGGGTAGTGCTGGCAGCTTTTCTTTTCCAACAAAAATGGCACATTTCACACATTTTCTGGCCCATGCATGGGCATCTCTAAACATGGTTGGCTAGTAATAACTAGCCCTCATAATCTTCCATGCTATTGTTTTTGGGGAAAAATGACCCCCTACAGTCCCATCATGGAACTCATGAAGTACTTGGTCAATTTGATTATGATCAATACACCTTAGCAAAACACCATTAAGATCTTTTCTGAATAAAATATTGTCAATCAGAACATATGGAATGGATTGCAATCTGAAATATCTCCTCTTAGCTCTGTCTAAGTGCGGTGGACATTGACCAATCTGAAAAAAATAAGTCATATCTTGAACCCAACTCGGTACAACATTCTACTCTTGATTATTAGTCACTAAAATATATAGCTTTTGTCTCTGCCATCTGTTCACTTTCTGACATTGAATCCAACTATTCACAAAGACCCTTACCTCTTACCAACTTTGTGATCTTGATTTCTACATCAAACTCCATAACCTTAGTAATCCATCCAACCCTTTTTCATTAAGATCTCTATAGAGCAAGAATTCTTTCACGCTTGGATGTGCTACCATTAAGTGAATCTTATTGTTGAAACCAATGGTTTGAATTTCTTGAGGCTTCTAATGACAACTAGAACATGTTTCTCTACGAATGAATACTTCTGCTCATAATCAACTAGGATTTGGCTAAAAAATGCAATGGGTTGTTCCAAGCCTTCATTATTCTGTTGAACCAACATTGCTGAAATAAAAACAATGTTGCCAAATGCATATAGGATAAAATATTTTGTAAAATATGGATTCACCAGTGTAGGGGCTGATGCTAAAGCCTCTTTAATGGCTTCAAAACTATGTTTTTCCTCTCTAGTCCAACTGAAAATTGCTTTTTTTCTCAACATAGCAGTCAAGGGCTATAAAAGGTTTGCTACATCAGGTATAAATCTCCTCAAAAAATTGATTCTGCCTAAGAAACTCTGCAGCCCTTTCTTGTGATTGGGCAAAGGCAGCTCCAGAATAGCTTTGACTCTTTCAGGGTCAATAGTGATTCCTTGCTTTGACACTATGTGTCCTAACAACTTACCCTCATGAACAACAAAAATACTTTTCTTGGGATTAAGGGAGATTCCATATTCCTTGCATCTTTCAAACACTTGTTTTAAATGTTGCAAATGTTCATCAACATTCTTTGAGAATATGGTGATATCATCCAAATATATCAACACTATTTTATTGATTAAGCCTTGGAAAGCCATGTCCATAGCCCTTTGAAAAGTGGCTCCAACGTTGGACAGACTGAAAGGAATTCTTTTGTAGGACATAATGCCCCATTTCATTGTAAAGACAGTCTTGTATTGGTCCTCTTCTTTAACCAATACCTAGTTATAACTAGAGTACCCATCAAGTAGAGAGAATCTCTCTGAACCAACAACAACTTGGAGGATCTACTCCATGGAAGGTAAAGGATAATGGTCTTTTAGAGATGCTCTGTTAAGGTCTCTAAAGTCTACACATAGCCTGATTTCACCATTTTTCTTTCTAACTGGAACTAGGTTAGATACCCAGGAAGTGTGCTTAATTGGAAAAACAATCCCACCATCAACTAACTTAGTCAATTCCTTAATCATTAAAGGTTCAAGTTTGGGGTTCAAAGGTATCTGCTTTTTTCTAACAGGCTTAGCGTTGGGTTCTAGTTCTATTGTGTGTTGAGAAATTCTAGGATCAAAACCTCTCAAATCAGAATAATTGCAAGAAAAAATATCTTGAAACTCTTGACATAATGCAATGAAAGCTTCTTTATCTGATTTAGAACAATTTTTTCCAATCTTCAGAAGCTTACCTTTAAAAATCTCTAGCTCTTCATAATGTTCCTCTTTAATCTGAATGTTTGTTTTAATCTTTTTGAGTTGATCATCAGTACTGAAAATGGATTCTAAAGTAACCAGGCCCCTGGGAAACTTATTTGTTTTTAGCTGGATGATCTGATCTTCATATTGCTATTTCAACTTTTCTTGATTTACAACAGAAAAATGGTCTTCCTTAAGTAAAAAAATTAGAATCTACTCGTCACTTTCAAAGATTTTCCAATTAATTTTGTTATCCGGAATAGATGGCCTGAAAATTATCTGAACATGAGGCTATACTTTTTCTTTTCTAATTTCATTAGGAATGTCAAATTTTGCACCAATTGCAGCCAATCTGTTTGCATGTTGATTTTGGCTCCTAGGGACTAAAAATAGATTAAATGCATTGAAATTCTTGATCATATCCCATACTCTATGCTTGTAAGCTTTCAAATTGTCATTTTTAGTTACATTCAACCCTCTTACTTGATTAACAATCAATTCGCTATCCCCAAACACCTATAAGTAGTTGATTCCCCTTCTCCTTGCCCACTCTAAACCTTGTATCAGTCCTTCGTACTCAGTAGAATTATTGGAACAAGAAAAAACAAATCTAAATGTAGCATAATATCTATCACCCTATGGAGAGATTAACATTGCACCTCCACTAGCTCCATTTCTGCTTCTAGAGCCATCAAAGTACATCTGCCATAACTCATTTTGCTGTGATAACTTATTTTCTGCCTTCTTTTCAATGTTTGGCATCTCTATTTCAGTTTTGTTAAGTACATAAATGCATAATCCAACTTCTTGAATAAGTTCACTTGGATTATCTATGATGTTTTCTACTGCGCACTTATTTAGCAGCACCTTTGGTATACATTCAGACTATAGTTCCTGAGTTGCAGCAAGCTCACTTTCCTAAAAAACAACACAATTAACATTAACTACACTTGGCACATAAGGCTCAATGTGGTCCTTAGCCAATCTCTCAGACTTAATTGTTACTTTCATTCCATAGCTGGTCCTGAAGAGCATATGGGACCAATCAGATGATAGATAACCTCCAATATTTGTAGTGAAATCCCTTGACAGGCACAAGGAAAAGAAAGGAGGTAAGTCAATAAAGAAAACATCTTGAGGAATAGAAAATTTTGCATAGGCATGTAATGTTAGTCCTAGATCTTTGATAACACCCACAATGCTAACTGTTGTACCATCTAGCTGAAGCACTCCCTTCTCGAGGGGCTGGTATTTCAGTCTTAACTAGTCTACAATCTTCTTTGGCATGACTGAACTACTGGCTCCACTATCAACCATGCAATTATGAACTAATTTATCTCCCAAAATTAATGTCACATATAAAGGAGGAGGCTTAGTGCCCTTTTCAAGCTCCTTTCCTAATTGTTTATTTTGTTGCACATAATCATCCTTCTGTTCATTTGTAAAAATATCCTTAACTACGTCAACTGAAGGTTCATTAATTGTTGCCTTTTCAGTTAAAGCAGACTGCAACAACTCTTTTTGACTAGGAATTGCCAAAGAATCCCACATAGACATTGTGATGTTCATTTTTTTCATATTTTCAACAATATTAAAAGGCACTGCAAAATTTATCTTATGTTGTACTCTTGCAACAATAGGCTCAGTTTGAAAGTGAGGTTGTTCTCTAGCAGCTGTTTGCGAATTCCTCTACAAAATGCAAGGCATTTGTGATGTAGATGGTTCATTAGCTACTGTTTTTCCTTTATCAACTGCCTGCTCAAGTTCAAATGCTCTTTTCTTTAATCTTGTGTTTGCAGCAATTAGCGAATCATTTGCATTTATTCCACAAAACTCTTCGCCTTTCCAGTTTAGAAGAGTGGCTTCACTGGTAGACTGGTCTTGCTGCTGTAAGGATCCATCATTAGGTGCGTTTTGTTGTGTATTTGAAACACTTTGTACCATCAAGGCCTGATTAATGATTCCATTTGAACAAGTGGCCTGATTATGAGGTTGGTTGCAAGGATAGCACCATTCATAATTTGCAGCCAAGTTATTTTGAACATGGACAATATCCTTGGTTGCACTAAGAGGAGCAGGGTTATAAACCTGAAATGGCCTTGAGTTAATATTCTACCTTGTACCCTAATAATTGCCTTGGTAATGGTGTCTATTACCTTGATACCGTTGACCCTGGTAAGGCTGACTTGCAGCTTGATTATGTTGTTGGTAGGGTCTATTATATGACTGTTGTTTTTCCAGATTCACCAGTTTATTACCAAAGGTCTACAACAAAATCTTAATCTCTTGAAGCTCCTCAGATGAGTTTGCTGAGGCATTTTCTTGATTTGCAACCATTGTAACAACAACTGGAACAACAACTGATGACACTAGAGCATATGGAAATGGTGTAAAAGGAGGTACTTGAAGTGGCATACTAGTTTGTATCTTAGGAAATATTGGCATTGGTGGCCTAGGGGCAATTTTACCTGCCTGAATCAAGCAATTTTCTGCCCTTATTGCTACTTCATAAGCATTTGGTAGGGATACCCCTCCCATTGACTATGTCATTACTACTATCTCACTATTTATGACTTTCAAATAATACAAAAAGGCATGTTCAGGAGAAGGCCTCACTGTAGCTAGAATCCTATACCAAGTTCTCTGAAATCTGAAGTTAAAATCTAACATTTGCTCTTGAGGAGCTCTTTTTATGGTTGTTAACTATTCAACCAGTGATAGGTGATAATACTAGTCCTAAAATTGCTTATTCAACTTGTCCCCTAATTCATCCCAAGTTGCAATTGACCCAACTTGTAGACCTCTAAACCATTGTAATGCTTTTCCCTTAAAGGAGGTTGCAAGCAATTTGACAACTATGTTCTCTTGGGTAATATGGTGAACCCCACAAAGAGATGCCACGTCTCTGATATGTTCTATAGGAGTTGTTTGATCTTCTCCCATGAAGAAAGGAAAGCTTTTCAAAGCTGCTACAGGAATATCATCATGTTGGGCCAGATTCAATGGACTACCTCCATTGAATGGCACAAAGGGCTAATTTCTAGCCATTTGCACAACTTGAGGCTGATTAACTAGAATTGAGAGAGTAGAAGTAAAGGTTGTAACCATAGCTGAAATAGCTTTGGAAGTTGGTCTAAAACTTGGTGGGGTTTATTGAACCCTCTTTGAAATAGACACTCTTTTAACTGATTTACTATGCCTTCTAGGTGGAGATAACTACATGTATTCAAAAGATTTTGAACTTCTAGTTTTAATTTTTCTCATGTAAGGCTTCACAGTACTGGTTTTAAGTACTTCCCACAGTAAAAGTTGCTAGATGTGTAAAAATTTTCCTCTCAAAGGCCTAAAAATGTTGGCAGGATATCAAAACCAATAATATCTTATGCTCTTTTTGAACTGTCCAATTCGATAGTGCCACTAGGTGTGCCAAAAATTGTTAGCTCTAATGATTTGCACCCAGGCTGAGATCAAATACAACCAATCATGAGTAACATGGGAATATTTCTAGGGTTGTGGGTGACCCTGTAATAGAAAAATACCTCCAAAAAAGTTGGCTCTTATTGATTTTTACCTAAAACTACTTGTCTTTTGAGGGGAAAAAGGTAAGAAACATATAATACTGAAAAATGAAAACTGAAACTTTGATATGATGATGAATTACCCAAAACTGACTAATGGCATGCAAACTTGATTCTGTTCCACTTTGAGTTAGTAGATTAGTAGGAAACCTACACAACCCATCTTTGTATATCATTCACAAAAGTGATTTTATGAGAAGGTACTAGCACAAGACTCTTAGAAAGAAAGGAATAAATTTCATAACTTAAACCCTTGTATTGCTTACACAACTCATAACCTATAAAAATGGATATTCTCTTGCAAGAAAGGTACCTTCTGAAGAATACAGAAATACAGGAAAAAATTCAAATTTTCACAAATATAATGATCAACTTAAGAGGACATGTACACTAACAAGCAAGTGATGAGAAAGTAGACTAAATCAATTATAAATTTCTCAAGGAACTTACAGTTTGCATCAAAGCATGAGTTACAAAATTACACTGAAAATTGAGGATGAACAATCTCCCCAACTCTGCTAATTAGAACTCTTTACAATAATCCTCAGAAAATGACTAAAAATAATCAAGCTTTGAATGAAGTCCCATCAAAATAGGAATGGAAACCTCTTTTCCTTGGATGGCCTACAAAAGCCAAAAATATAGCTACCAAATTTGATCCAAAAAGCTTCCAAGAAGGTTGAAAAGGTCAATTCCATCATAACAAACATGAAGGCACAACAAACTAATGCCTATATGCTCTCCGAAGAAACAAAAACTCCTATATTCATTCCAAGTGTCTCTCAAAAGGGAAAAAACTCCCCTCCCTTTTGGTAAGTCATTAATACAACCATACTCCAACTTCCTTTGACTTAGCAACAAAAAGAAGTATTTCCTTACCTTTTGAAAGAAATACTTAACTAAAAATGACTCCTCTAAAAAAAAACACTTAATTATTCTACAATGAAAATAATGTAAAGGCCTACTTTGTAGTCAACATACTTATGAAACAAAAAGGCATCTATCTCCCTTCATATGACTTGGTCAAAACACACAAGTCTCTCCTTCAAGTCAAGAATACTTGAGTGTGCTAAAGTGGCAAAGCAAGGTCAAGCCAACCACATCATATTAGTTGATATGTTTGTAAATTAAAATGATTGGCAAAAAATCAACTTCTATCGGCCTTATAGAAATCTAGGGTTTCAACCCTAAGGGAAAAATTCTTCCTAAACACTCAAAAGCATTTTTATTTTGTATTGTAACTCTTGAAGACTCGAGCCATTCTGAGGGCGCCGCCATGGAAGAATTCTAAGCTGAGTTTTGAACTTGAGAATCTTTGTTGAAACTTTGAGATGGGTAAGTCAAAGCTTGCATTTCGTCTGTATCTTACTTTTAATGTGGATTTTTGTAACTTGAAACTCTTCTTGGAAAATAAAAATTTCATTTTTTCCCTCCTTGTTTGCATTGCAAGAAATTATGAAACTTTGTACATTACCCTACACTTTCATGATATTATAACATAAACTTGACTTTCTCCTCTATACCTTACTTCAGTCTATAACTAAAAAGTGAGAAGTTGTTTTATGGCTACAACCACACATACCATAGGAAACCAGAAACAATTTTCTTTCACCCAATGCCATTTTCCTATCATTTCATGGGTTTCTATGGCCACATCTGTGCATATTCTATTATTTGATTTATGTTTTGAAGAGAAAAGAGGGTTCAAAACTCCTTTTGGTTGGCCACCATGGATTCTATTTAGAAGCTTTTCTTCTATATCATGTAGTTGTGTCATGTATTCAATACATCTGGGAATAGTTGTTCTCATGCGTACCTTTGTATTTATTTTCATTCAAATCTAGTAGCTATAGCTTTTACTAGCTGATTTCTCTTCTTTTTCTTCTCTGTCCTCTGCGATTCCACTATGGCTAAGGATTGCTGGGTGGCTGAGGGAACTTGCATTTTATCTACATTTCACATTTCACTTTTTGTACATTACTCTGCTCCTTTCCTTAAGATTTTGTGCAAACTATGAATAAGAAGGAAGATATTGGCCACTGTTATGAGGGTTCAAGTTAATTTTTTTCCTTACATTGGTGACCTTGTTTTTTTTTAACAATGCTGTCTATTTGCAATGCACTGAATTAACTTGCAGTGTCATAATCCTCCTCACTATAATAACTCATGCAAGATCATAATATGAATGAGATGCTATGAGAGAAAAACTCAGCTGAAACAAGAAACTCTCAACTGATTGTCCCAAAAACAATACTACTATGCATAAAATATAGTTTGCAGCATGATACAATGCTATTGCATAGTCAAGAATACCATGTAACTTATATTGATTTTTTTAAATGCCATATTCTTCTATGACTGTCAATTTGTAATTAGGAATGCAAACTCCTCCATAAACTGCTTAGGACACCCATATTCATAGAACTCTACAGATTTACTATGATCCTTGAAAAGTTATTATAACAGTCCTCATGTGATTGTTCTTTGTGGCTTTAGCGATGGCCTGCTCTTCCTTCTATTCTTTTCACATTTTGATTTCCCTGTGAGCAAAACAAACTTATAAGTATTGATTTTTTTTTTTACTTTATTAGTGACCTGAGCTATTTGCATAAAGAACATTGCCCTCCACTGTAGCATGGTCCTGCTTCTTTGTTTAATGTCTATCTTGCCTCGTTCCCTCACAATATAATATATTTGATAATTTTATGAAATGACTATCCTCATATGTTGATGAGACCACACTAAATTGTTCCTGTAACTACTCCTTGTATTTGGTTGTGTTCTTCTATGGTGAAAGATAACAAGATACATATATAATCCTTCCTATGCACTAATGATTATATAAATGCCACCTTTAGCCATGTATGAATTGGAACATCTATTTTAAGCATATCCTTTGATGGCTGCTTATCATCGATTGTGAAATGGAGAACATGGTCACTAATTTGTTTATTGACAGAGAAAGCATTATTTGTTTCTATATCAAATGCTTTAGTTGTCCTCATTACCACTGGTAATGCTATAAATGGGAAAATTTATGATTGTATCTTGAAGATTGTACCCTTTTATACTCTTTATGATTTCAAGATTGTTTTCATGGTATCTTTCTGGCTTACATAATGATAAGAGCAGCTTAACTTTTCCAACGAGAAACTACCTGTCATTGTCACACTATAATTGCAATCTATATCTCAAAAGTTGTTGTTGCAAATTTCTGATATGTAATCTATGTTGAATGTACTTGAATGTACCTAAAAGGTTGTGCATAAATAATGAGTTGGGCTCAACCCTTGTGGGAGCCTCATTTACTCCACTCATATTTTATTAGATAGATGTTTGTACCTGTAGCTACACATGAAACAAACATTTAGAAAAGCATATGCAAATGCCTAAAGGCTTAATGACCTATTTTCTCTTTTTCTTTGAACATGAGTAGTTTATAGCTTGTTTAAGGCATATAAAGAACAGTCTATACACTGGTGGATGAATGTGTATGTAGTGTTAGAGACTGTCATTGTTTAGAGCTTGGCTCTAACCCATTTCAATTCTTTCAGATGTAGGATATGAGGACTGAGAGCTGTAGAGGACACAAAACAAGCTACTTGGAGCCAAGGATCATGCAGAACGATGGATTTAGACCACTCATCAGGCAATGACTAGCCTTTTCCTCTATATATGCATTCTAATTCTTTCAATCCATTTGTGTATATATTATTCTTTACTTCCATTAGATAAGCTATATCTCACGGCTTGTGTGAGATAGATTTTAACTTTTGAATCAATAAAGACTTTCTTTCAGCAATATTTGTGTAAATATTTTCAATGTGGTATACATCCATATAAATGCAACAATTCATTACTGAAAATAAAAGCTTCTTGATTCTTATGTTTATACACTTGAATGCAATATAGGGAAGACTAATATGAAATACACCTCATTTTCAATTTACAAACACCTAAACTCACTGATTTTAAACATAAATAAAAAATGAGTAACACTTATAAGTGAGCCTTCCCTAATAATATGGATGCTTTTGACAAAATGACAAAGTTTCTTGAAAATTTTGATAGATTTTCATTCATGGGGAAGCCCCTAGAGGATAGAACTAGTGAAAAGGAAGTTGAACATCTAGTTTAATAAGAGGCTATGCCAGGAAAATCAATAATGTATTATGTGGTAGCTCTTATGGTACCAAGTGACATGTAGCCTTTGATGTATTATTATATTAAACCTAAAGATACAAGAGAGAGTATATCTAGTGATGAAGAGGTTGATCAAATCTTTCCTTCACCTTAGAGAAATCAGAATGATGAGTAGGTTCTAGTAGGTAGTCTCTTGATGAATTTCAATGATCCAAAAATAATATCAAATGATGTGAGAGCCTTTTCCTACAACCAATTTATGTATGCTGATAGTTTTGTTACATCCAAAGAGTTTAAATCTTTTGTATTGAGAATAAAGAATGAAGAATTCTAGGGTAGGCTTAACAAGACCAAGGGAGAGTTGCATCCTTTTAAGTATGAAGAGGTTACTCAACACGTTTTGAAAGAAATGGATTTGATGTGAGATCACCCCAAAGGAGGGAAGGAATCTTGTAAGAGGAATTGGTTTTATTTTTCTCTCTAAATGGGATATTGCATCAACTATTGTTCTTGACACTATAAGAAGGAAAAATGAGGAAGCCTTTTCTATTGTTGAGCAAGCTAAACATACATATTTTGGATCTAGTTTCAATCCAAAATGGGAAACCTTATAAAGATAGGAAATGACCCCAACCATTGAAAATCCCAAAGTTACAAATGTTTACAAGATCCATTAGGGAGGTTGATTGTTAAAATATTATTAGATACATGAGCCCCACAAGAAATCTCATTGGTAGTTCACACTGTAAAGTTTAGTGAAGTAGCTACAATCTAAGCAATTGGATAATTGTAATAAACTACATGAAACATATTAGAAATTGTTATAGGAATATAAGGTAGTTGCTAATCTAAATAAATCTCATATTTCCACCCTCCTCCTCAATCAGGATCAGCTGAGTTCTCAACTTGACATAGAGAAACCCTTTCTCTAAGAATAAAGGAATTAACAGATCAACTATAGAAAATCCACGAAAATGAAAAAGAATGCAAAGGAAGAAGTAAAAAAGGTGGTTGCTGATATAATTGATGACTTATTTGGCCATAGAATTTAAAAAAAAATCATACAATTGAAGGTGCATAGAAAAGGTATGAAGGTCTATAGAAAGCATATATCAAACATATGCAACAACATACTTGAGTTTCCATGGAACTTTGAATAACTGGATCCTCAGGGCCACTTCTATTAAAGAGATCAACAAAGTGAATGTATTTGATAATAATAACCCTATGAACCTTGCATAGGTAATTGAACATATTGACTTATTAGGGGAGGTATCAATATTTGAGGCAAGGTTGGATGTGTAGTTGACGGCTGTTGCAAGTATGAGTGAGTTTGGTGGTGTTGCCATTGATGTCAACACAGTATAGAATGTTGCAGAGAAAGGAATCAAGTATTGCAGGTTGTGCATGTATATTTGAGATATTGTTGAGATGTTGTAAGTACATGGAGCTATCTTTATGGTGTTGCAGGTGTGTTGATATGATGAGTTGCCAAGTACTTTGGAGAAATAGTGAAGACAAAGTTGTGTGTGTGTTCAGAATGTGCTTGGGTATGTGATCCACATTTATTCTGTGTTGATCCTATGCATGTGCGGATCTAAAGTATTGTTTATGGGCATCTGTTGGTGATATCTCCTAGATTATAGCTTCTATTTTGATGAAGAGTGAAAGTTGTGTTCACCAGTGTGTGAACTGGTTTGGAAGAGTTGTTTGTCTATGGATTGGGAGAAATGTTTTTTCACCATATTCCTCAGCTAGTTTGTTTAAGGTCTTGCGGATCTATTAGAAGGCTTGTGATAATGTTATCTATGTTCTAGAAAATATATTTGTGGTTTGGTGCTTCAGAAGATGAGTTTCAGAGTTGTTGTGCATGTCTATACAGTCTGGATGGACTGATGGAAAGTCTTTTTTGTATGAAGGTTGTTACATTTCGTATGGATGAATCTGAAGGTATCCAAGATGAGTTCCAGTATATGGTAAAGTATGTTATGTGGTCAGAATGCTATCTTCTTATTGCAGAAGCGTGTACTTGAAAATTCATTTATGTTTTCATTAGTTTTGGTCAACCTAGTGTTTACACTTCATGCGAAGGATAAGTATCAATTGAGGAAGTGTGTGTTTGATCTGAGATGTTTTTTTGGGTCCTGGTTAAGTGTTGGTTTGGTCCATTGTCATTCCTTTCCACCACAGGAATGTTGAGTTGCTGACCTAGTTTGAATTTGTAAATGAAGTGTGTGTAGCCAACCTTGGAGAAAGTTTCTAAGGTTGAAGATGGTATAAATACAAGTCGAGATGTTATGAATTGTAAGTATCAAACATGCCATGAATTTGAGAAGCAAGAGTGTGAAAAAGTAAATTGAGGCAACAATACTTTAATGTGTTAGACTCCTGAAAACAATGAGCTGACGGTGTCTACAGTTATTCTAATCAAGGCTATGGATGAGTGTAATTTGCTATGGTGGATCTTTCTATTATATTTTGTATCTATAGGTAGTGAGCCTCCTTGTTGGATAGTGTAGACACATAAAAATGTCCTAAGCCTTCGAGCTTCATTTTTCTTCATCCTCGTCCTTCGATAATTGAATAATTTTAGTTATTCAATTATGTTTGATTATATTCCTCTATTAATTAAATAATTTTTAATAATTATTTAATTAATTCACTTTCTAATATTTATTATATCCCATTAAATAAACTAATTGCGTCACTAATTTCCTCCTCTTCTTCAATAGTTAAATAAATTATTATTTATTTAATTATTTTGTCATCTTTCATCTATAGTTAAATAATTTACCATTAATTAATTATCTATTCATGGTCTTTAATTCTTCCATAGTTAAATAATTATTAAAATCATTTAACTATCCCATGCCACCTCTCCTAATTAAATAGTTAATCTAAATTAATTATTTAAGGTCTAATTTCCATCTCTCCATTTAATTAAATTAATAAATTTAATTAAATGTTCCTCTTTTCATTTTCTCCAAATAAATAATTTGAATAAATTATTTATTTTCCACTTGTCCATTTCCTCTATTTTCAAATAAATGAATTTGGATAAATTATTTATTTTCCACTTGTCCATTTCCTATTTTCAAATAAATAATTTGAATAAATTATTTATTTTCCACTTGTCCATTTCCTCCATTTTCGAATAAATAATTTAAAATAAATTATTTATGCACCACTTGGTCAAAGATGCCCTATCATAATCCCCTGTCATAACATTCATTTCCTGTCATAGCCTGCATGTCTTGCATGTCTGTCATAGCTGTTAGGTGTCATAGCCGTCGGCATCATAGATTTTCCATGCATGGCATATTTTTGGTGCATCAATTCTGGACCATTGATCTTGGCATCTTTTCTAAGACTTAATCTCAACCATCCATTTCGTAACATCCCTCTCATGAATTCTCATCCATTGATCTTGGAATCTTTCTAGAAGATTAATCTCAACCGTCCATTCGAATGGTTGTCTATAAAAGCAACCTTTCTTCTCCATTTTCAGCTTAACAGCTATTCTTCTCCAACTTTCTACTTATCATTTGCAGGTATTTGCACAAGTCACACTACAAATCTGAGGGCATATTTGCAAAGGGATAAATAGGAGAGCAAGAGAAGGAATCAACTACAATATGGGGAGTACTTTATTTTATTTTCTTTCATTTTGAAATCTCCATTTGTTTGTATTCTCTTGTTTGGATGAGGTTAATAGTTTAGGAGTGTTGGCTATCACTTTACCTATTCTATTTGATCTTCTAACCTCCATCTCACAGATAGCAAGTCCTATCTATAGGAAGTGAACCTTGTATTCAAGTAGTGAGCCCTTTGGTAGTGAACCTCTTTGTAATTAGTTTTGGAATTACTTTATATTGTGAGTTAATCCTCACTGTGGTTTTTCCCTTATTGGGTTTTCCATGTAAATATGGTGTTTCTTGTGTTGATATTTCTTTATGTTATTTTCATTTCATGTTCATACTTAATAACTGAATAAAGTGGATGTGAAGTTGATAAGTGTTTGAGATTGTATTTGGTGACAATTGATTCACCCACCCTCTTAGTTGTCTTGCACCTTTCAACAATTCTAGTATTAGAGCTTGGTTCCTCTGAAGAAACCTAACAGGTTGAGGAAGATCCTGAGGATTGAAAAAATGGATGATAAGGAAGAGATATAGGCTGATATTGAAGATCTTGACAAGGCTAAAAGTGAAAAAAAAGATTTGAAAGAAAATCTTGATGAGGCGAATGAATGTGTCTGGAAATTGAAAGAGCAATTAAAGAAATTCAAAGAAAGGTATAGAGAAGTGAGTGAGAAATTGAAACAAGCTAATGAAGAGGTTACTGGATTGAAGGTGCAAATGGAGGAAAAGAAGAGAATTGAAGAATGTCTGAATGCAATGGTGCAAAGCAAGATTGATGAGTGCACAAGACTTGAACAAGAAGTAGTGAAGTTGAAAGTAGAACTAGAGAAAGAAAACTATGTGAAGATAATTTCAAGACAAGCTCCACGAAGCTTGATGAGTTGATTGCAGGGAATAGACCTTCTAAAGAAAAAGGAGGTTTGGGAAAATAAGCTAGTGAAAGCTCTAAGGTTGTGCAGACCTTAAATCCAGTGGAAAATCAAAAGACTCAAGATAAAGGGAGCATAAAAGATATCCAAGAAACTTTGCTAGAAGATTTCCTATCAAACAACCAAATGCTCAAAGGTACCCATCTTTCAATGGTGTTTTCTTTCAATGCAATAAATCTAGTCACAAGGAAACATAGTGCAGAAGTAAAATAAACCAATATGCTAGTCCCTTCTCCAGATAATGTTTTGCATGCAAGAAAGTTGGACATAGAGGTAGTGAATGTAGAAATTAGATGATGAATTGGTTTAATAGCGGTAGAATGAATCAAGATTTTGTTGGCTACTGCTATACATGTAATAAATCTGGACACAAAGAAAATCAGTGCAGATCAAGGGTAATGGAAGATAAACAAATTAGGAAAATGTTGTCTACTATGACTACAACAAACTGGGACAGTTTTCAAGAGTGTACAAAAGTAAAAAGGGAAAGCAACCTGGTCCAATAAAGAAGAATGAACCCGTAAAGAAAATTGGCTAGAATGAGGTTAAGCAAGAAATGGACAAGATATGGAGGAAGAAAGAAGAGCCTAAAACATCAAATGCGTCTATGCCCCGATCTGGTGCAGATAATTCCTCCAAGAATTAGATCCAACATGGTCTTAGGGGGAGCTTTAAATAGAAAATTGTTCAAACCTCTTGGATATTTTTCATGTTAGTCTTTGGAACGAGGATATGTTGTAAGGAATGGATAGGAAGAGGTTATGCAAAAGGAACTGGAAGAAAAGGTACAAGCATGTTCATTTGTAGAGAAAATTAGGGTTTTTCAGGGCAATGAAAGAAGAGTTTTAGCAGATAGATAAGAATCATACATGGGAATTGGTTCCTAGACCTGTAAACAAGAATGTAATTGGTACTAAGTGGGTGTTTAGGAATAAGTTGAATGGGAATGGTGAAGTAGTGAGAAAAAAAGCAAGGCTTGTGTGCAAGGGTTATTCACAAATTGAAGGAATAGACTTTGAGGAAACATTTGCACTGGTGGCAAGAATGGAGGCTATTCAGATGTTTTTGGAATTTTCTACTCATAAAGATTTCAAAGTATACTAGATGGATGTTAAGTCTGCATTCCTGAATGGAGAATTGGAAGAGGAGGTGTACATGGAACAACTAGAGGGATTTCAATTATCAGATAAACCAGATATGAGTTATAAGTTGAAAAAGGCACTATATGGACTTAAACAGGCTCCCAGAGCATGGTATGGAAGATTGGATAGATATTTGACACAACAAAGGTTCAATAAAGGCTCCACAAACAACGCTCTCTATTTCAAAGTTGAAGGAAAAAAATGTTGATAGTGGTTGTGTATGTTGATGATATCATCTTTGGAGGAAATGAAGGTATGTGTAAGAGATTTGAAGAGGAGATGCAAAAAGAATTTGAAATTTCTATGATTGGTGAGTTGAACTTCTTCCTTGGAATTCAAGTGAATCAAACTGATAAAGGGATATTCATTTCACATTCGAAGTATGTTAAAGAGTTGTCGAAGACATTTGGAATGGATGACTCCAAATTGGTTTGTACCCCTATGGTGACTAGATGCAAGCTGATTAAAGATGACGACTCTGCTAAAGTTGATTAGAGCATGTACAAATCTATGATTGGTGGAATGTTTTATTTCACCTTGAGTGATAACATTGATGTAGATTGGGCTGGTTGTGTAGATGACTGAAAAAATACAAGTGGTGGTGCATTCTTTCTTAGAGGAAGATTGGTTTCATGGCTAAGCAAGAAACATGATTCAATTTCTTTATCCACTACAAAAGCTGAGTACATTACTACGACATCTTGTTGCACATAGGTTTTG
>VDFB02009587.1:0-22168 GCA_007258455.2 Sequoia sempervirens | reverse complement strand
TTTGATTCTCCAAAGTTTGGATGATGAGAAATGATAGGTGGATATGGAGATTTGATTGGGACCAACTTCATATACTTTGTAGGTCACTCTTGAAGTTTTCTTTTGTATTGAAGGACATTTTTGATGGATGAACTTCCCTTTTTTATTTTTCCCCATAGTTTCTTTGAATAATGGAGTGTGATAGGGATAATTTTCTTTATTTTTCTTTGGTATCCATTTGATTTTTACTTGTCCATTTTTCTTTTTCAATTATTTTCCTTCAATATTTTTCTCTTTTCTTTGATATCTACCTCTTTCTTGTGGTTGGTCCCAATTAGTGGGTGGAAAGATTTGTGGATGATGATTCATGATATGAATGGTTGGATTGTTGGTAGCTACTTCATCATAAGGACTCCTCATGATCCTCATGTTGGTATTTGCAATAAATAAAGTTTCCCCGAATATTATGGGATTATTACTGACATGCTTTGATTCTACTACTGACAAACTATTTCCTTGTTGTTCAAGATTGTTTAGCTTTGTTGACTTTTGATAATGCTTGATATCCTCGTACTCACTTTCTTCAATCTATATGGAGGATGTGTCTAATTTTGATGCTTCTTCAAAAGTTATTGATGTTATACAATCCATATAGGAGTCTTCCTCATGATCCATTTCTACTTTCTCTTTAAAGGATGTTTCTATTTTACCATCTATGTAGAGGTCTTCTTCATGATCAATTTTTGATATATCTATGGATTTTTCTATGCCTTGATCATGTGTAAAAGTATTAAGATTAGGAGAATATTTTTCCTTGGTAATGATATCAAGAGTATGAGACTCTTGTTTTTGATGAAGATCATCTACATGTCCATTAGGAGTAAGCATCTCATGGGTAGATGGAGGAGTATGTGATATATGTATATGATCATTAATTGTTGAAATTTTGTATGGATTGTAAAATACCCATTAAATCATGGTAGTATCTTGGAGATACAGATTCTTGATCTTGATTAATTTTGGAATTTATTTTGATATGCTTTGATTCAAGCTCTTGACATGGGTCAATTTCAAAGGATGTATTTCTTACAAAGGGTTCTTGAATGTATTCATTAGGCATGGGTATTGGTTCAATATTTTCTTGATATTCAAGTGAATTTGAATCAAGTGTTGAGTTGAGGATTCCCTCAATATCTGCAACCATGAGGTCAAAGGATGTCAATATGTCTTGGAAAGGACCATTGCTAGACTTTGGTGAAAGATGTTGATCATTCTTTAGAATAAATTCTTGAGATATGTCCTTTAGCTTGTTAGGTGATGTAGAAACAAATGTTATCAACACAATCATTGGCAGATGAATCTTGAATTTAGTCCTCAAACATGGTGTTCAGGATATTGTCAATGTTTTCAATCATAGGATCAAATGATGTTAATTCTTCTTGAAATGGATCATTGTTGGATATTGTTGATGGGTCTTGATCATGATTAAAAAATAACACTTGATGTATATTGATTTAATCATTGGATGTGGTAGAAACATCTTCAAGGTGGTCATTGATGGATAGATCTTGATCATTATTTCTAATAATTGTGGTGGAGAGATTGTCACTGCCATCATTAATGGTTGAATCTTGATCATTGCCTTCAACAATTATTTTTTCTTGATCAAGAAGGTCTTGGATGAGATCTTTGAGTTCGATACAATCTGATGTATCATGACATTTTGTTCTATGGTATTCACAATAAGCATTATCATCATCCCATGTGAACTTGATTCTAGGTTCACCCCCATTTACTAATTCTAGAAGTTTGATAAGTTTAACATGGACTATAATTTTTAATGTCAATTCATTTGGATCTCCCAAAGGAGTGTATTCACGTTTGTCATCTTGTGAGATTTGTTCTTGTTGATATTTATCTAGTTGTGATTCATCTTGGAGATGTGGTGATTGATTTGGTTGTTGAGGTTGTTGATTTTGATATCCAACTTCTTGATATTGAAGATGTTCTTGATGTGGTTGCAAAAACAACTTGATGTTTTGATGACATGGTTTAACCAATGGGGGAGTGTGTCGATTTTGGGGTGGAGATGTCTCTTGGTGATATGAATAAACAAAATTTCTAAGTATAGAAATTTGATTTCGCATAATTTGATCTTTATTTTAATTTTGATACCTTTGGTGTAGTTGATTTGGTTGTTGGTCAAGCATATTTGGAATATAAACTTGTGGTATTTGTATGGGATTATGTACAAATTGATTTTGGACCATGTTTTGATTTGGGATGATGTTTATATTTTGCATCATAGGTTAGCATTGAACATTGTTGTGGTTGGGAAATAAATTGCTTTGATTTAGGTAACCTGTATTTTGCATGTTGTTACCTTGATTTTGATCAATACACTAATTTTCCATTATATTGTTTTAATTTTGAACATTGGTGTGATTTGAAAATGTATATATCCCATAGTTGACCAAGTGTAGATTTGATATGTTCATGTTTGGTAAGTTTGTATTTGGTATATTCACATTTGGAATGTATTGATTTGATGGGATAATGTTGTTTTGTTGAAGACTCGTGTATTGATCATTTGGATGATAGATTTGTAGGTTTTGACTTTTATTTAAATCTACCATAGGGAAAGGTGTTCCAAAATTTAGATTGGGCATACTCACATTTGTTGTAACATTGAGGTTTGTAGGATATAATGATCTGATGTGTGAATTGTATAAATGTGAGCTTTGATAATCAATTGGTATGTAAGGTTTTGATAGTTTGGTTGATTTAGACCACTCATGATGGATGAATCAAGTTTATATTCCACATTTTTCTTGTGTTTTGACCTTGTTGAAAAATTGAGCCTCTAAGGTGTTTTGGACCAATGGTAACAATGGGAGATGAAAAAGGTAAATGATATGGGAAGTGATCTTTGCAAATGTTCTGGGAAAACACTTTTTGACTTGAGTTTATTTTTTGATGTTTGGATAAAGGATGTTTATGAATTTGGAAATCTTTAGGGTAGACTCGTGTCCTTCAAGATAAACTAGTTCAAAGATGATAACTAACTTACTCCAATTCATGGAAAAGGATTCATTTCACATACGAAGTAGCTAAGTTAGGGTTTGGGTTGATTGATGTCTAAGTCCAAAGTGTTGGTGTGTTCAGAAGTTTGCAGAGTTTGGTGAAGTGAAGGATGAAATATGATGAAGGATGGATGAAATGTTTGACCCAATGTTGACCTAGAATGAACTCTTTTTTTCCAAGACCAAGGTAGTGAGAAACATGTTATACCTCTAAAGTGATCAAACCCTAAGGACTCAATGGTTTTGGTAAAAATAGAACTCAAATGATTTTGGAAATAGGACCCAATGGTTTTGGACTCAATATTTTCAATGTTTTCCTTGTATGATAGCAAACATAAGGTCGGGTTGTTTAATGGGAGCAATCAATCTCCAAATAGTCATGTGGGGTTCAATTGTGTCAAGTTTATCTTGCTTAATGAATTGATTTTACAAACAATTTCCTTGATTATGTTTTCAAACTAGATGTTTATGTCAAAAATATCATAAATTTCATAATGTCCATTTCGTGAAAATCATGAGTTTAAAGCCATAATTTCCTATGTTGTTTCTAGGAAATATGGACTTGAGATTAATGTCAAGATATTTAGAAATCTCTAAGGATAAATCCTTAGGACAAGCAGTAATATCAAGGCTAAGGACTCAATGATTTTGGTAAAAATAGAACTCAAATGATTTTGGAAATAGGACCTAATGGTTTTGGACTCAATGTTTGCAATGTTTTCCTTGTATGATAGTAGGCATAAGGTCAGGTTGTTCAATGGGAGCAATCGATCTCCAATAGTCATGTGGGGTTAAATTGTGTCAAGTTTATCTTGCTTAATGAATTGATTTTACAAAAAAATTCCTTGATTATGTTTTCAAACTAGATGTTTATGTCAAAAACAACATAACTTTCATAATGTCCATTTTGTGAAAATCGTGATTTTAAAGTCATAATTTCCTATGTTGTCTTTGGGAAATATGGAATTGAGATTAATGTCAAGATATTTAGAAATCGCTAAGGATAAATCCTTAGGACAAGTAGTAATATCAAGGCTAACTCAAGAGGTCCATATTTAAACCAAAGTGTTTGAAATTTTTGAGAAAGATAGTGAATGTTTTCTTTTATATCATTTTGAAAACAAGAAAAGTGTTAAACTGACTCACAATCATTCACAATACTAGGATAGAAATGGCCATATTTGTTGAGTCCCCACTTGAATTTCTCCAAACACTAGATAATGCGAACAGTTAGAGATTTGGTGACACTAGCTCCCCTCCATGACAAACACTTCTCGGGATCACCAAATTACAAAATCCTTAAAATCCAGAGATCAAAAGGATTTTTTCTATTTTTACAATTGAATAGTACAAATGTGGAGCAACTTCAAAATGACCTTTCTTGCACCAAAAAAATTTTTAGGATTCTAGCTTCTAGACAAATTGGTTCTTAGTTTAGGTAATCAGGTACATGACACCTTGCGAGTGTCCAACAAGCCACTAAAGGATTTAATCAATCCTGCTAGGGGATTTTATACATTTTACAGTAGTACCTTGTTCTAAAAGACACTGTACGGCTAAGTCCTACATACCATGAGGACTTGATAGTTTAGTCTTATCCATTTATATACTCGCCTGAGTGAAAAAAAAGTTGGAGTTACCTTTGAGTTGTTCTTAGGTAGGCCCCTCTAATGTTAACAAAAGCGAGGGAGTACACTTGTAGTTTGACCACCTAGTTCACATAAAGTGCAAGGAGGGAACACACACAATGTATCTTTCTCACACTAGCAAGGGAGTTCAGTTTTAATCCAAATTGAAAGATGTAGGTGATTTTATAAAGTGTTAAGGAATGTTTTTGTTTCTCAAGATCACCAAATGGCTCAAGATAATCACATAAGCATCCACTAACAATGTTGAAAATCACAAAACATAGCAAATAGTTGTAAATTTTAACCCTTCAAAGTAGTGATGATTTTGTTTTAAGCACCAAATGAAATATGAAGTTGCCTTGTTCAATTTTAAGCCCAAAAAACAATGATGAGATGAGGGTTCAATTTTATCCAACTTTGTGTGTTCATTTTAAACCCAAAAAACAATGATGAGGGTTCAATTTTAGCCAACTTTGAAAATGAGTTTTAAGCCCAATTGAAATCTAGTTGGTCCTAAGATTGTAAGTTTTAAGCCCAATGGAAAATTAGTTGTCCTAAAGCATAAATAAAAAAGAATGAACGTTGGGTTATAATTTCC
Organism: Sequoia sempervirens; assembly: GCA_007258455.2. NCBI lineage: Eukaryota > Viridiplantae > Streptophyta > Pinopsida > Cupressales > Cupressaceae > Sequoia > Sequoia sempervirens. The sequence continues at coordinate 16,880 of VDFB02009587.1, read as the reverse complement.
CCAAAGTGTTAAACACTTGTTATAATTATATAATTTAAAGAAAAGAATGTTTTTTCTTCAATTATGTGCTACATGATCCTGTTCAAATCTGTAATCCATGTTCCAAATGTTAGATTAAATCAAGAAAACAAGATGTTAGGGTTAGATAAACGATTAAGCATTAAAACCCTAAAACCTAGACCAAGTTGCAATGTGATTTGACTTTAGATGCAAAAGTGGAAAATTATTTAACTCCACCAAAATTAAAAAAAATTATACCATTGTGTGGAGCATGAAATTCTACCCCATTTAAAAAAAAATCTTCGAAAAATGCCTCTGTATGACCAAGATATGACCATTTTAAGATAGACTATAAAAGCAAGAAAACGATAGTGTCACTATAGCAATATAGCAATGCTTTTGCATTATGGTGACACTTTTTCCAATTATGGTGACACTTTTTTCAATTATAGCAATTCTTTTGTAAAAGCGTCACTTTGTTTAATACTAGTAACAATGACTAATCCCACAAAGCCGGGTTTACAATTTCGAGAACAATTTTGTTGAAATCACATATTTTTAGGAAATATAATGATTTAAGGCTTGAAAAGTTCCATTTAAATGATTACAATTGAAGAGGGTTTGAATGAACCACCTTAGATCAAACCCCCTTGGATATAACCTCGCTATTTTTAAACCATACCTATAACTGAAGTCTCTTTACACCTATCAAAATGCTGAAAAACTCTACTTTGATTTACTCTTTAGGGGATCAAATGAATTTTATTTAAAATTCTATTTTTGTAAGTATGTAGTTCTATTATAAGCCCCAAAAGTAATTTAAATATATTTTATTTTTATTATTATATTTATTTTTTTATTTCCTCGTGAATGTAGGTTTCACTAAAAATCAAGCTCTTGTTCTCTCACATGTGTAAAAATAGCGCATTATAAAAAAAAAAAAATCTAAAAAAAATATGGAGTGCACCAAATATTGGAGTCCTTGATCCAACAAATAGAAAAAAATTGAATTTCAATACATACAAAAAACGTTACGTGTTATACAGTCGTGCTATGTCTAAATTATAATTGGTTTGACTTTGAAACTTGATTAAAGAAAAAATATTCAATAAAAAACTATCTAACCAAGTGGAAGCACTAGATATCGGAGTTATGAATCTAAATTCGAAAGAATTAGAATTTTATCCTTCATGGAAAAAAAATTATGCGTTATACGGTGAGCATCACTTTTTAAAAATGTTGTTTTCTCGAAAAATTAGTTTTGAGGAGGGCGGGAAAAGAATGCAATTTGATTCCAAAATTTTGAAAAAAATATATTTAGAATCTATAGAAAAATTTCATAAAAACTCTAGTTTGCATCATCTTCAAATTCCTCACGGTTTAGTCGCTATAGGTGTCCGAAGTGAAGATTTATTACAAAAAATATTTTAGTGTCCGCTTACTAAAACAAACCACCATTGTGGGATCACTCTAGCTTGGAAACTTGCAACTCACAAAATTTTAAGAGAAAATCACCAAACAAAGTAAATCGGCGGAAGCCATTAAAACTTTTAACATGTTAAACTACAAAAGCTTTTGGGTAAAAGAAAGAAGTTGGATCCACAAAGAGGGGAAGTTTCAGCAAAAAAAAACCTCACAAAAAACACATACGCGTTATTAAAAAATGCATATGCATTATGCTTCGGGTACCTGAGCCTAAAAAAATGCTTATGCACTAAAAAACATGTACATGCTATAACACGTATGCGTTTTATAACATGTAAAAGTCATTTATTTAAAAAATATATACACTTTTTAGAAACGTGTACACATTTTAAAGCACGTACACATTTTGTAACGTAAAACATGTCCACATTTTAAAATGCATGTGTTTTGTAACACAAAATGCGTATGCATTTTAAAACGTATACATGTTCTAAAAGGTATTTAATTTTTTTAATAATCAATAAAATAAAGAACGCATATGTGTTTTGTAATGCATACGTGTTTTGAACAATGCATACGAATTTTTAAAATTTTGAATTCCCAACCCACATATTGCCTCGATTTTAGACTCAAGAAAGGCTTGGCAACTCGACGCTTAGCCTTTGACCTGCAACTAAAAAATTAAGGTAGATTGAAGAATGTCCAACTTTGGCAATATGGTTGATGGACTTTTTTTCTGAATCAATCTATAAAATTAAAATCCATTAGAGAACACAATGTCTAGTTTGAAAATATACAATTTTTATTAAGATTGGATTATATTTGTTATTTTTTAATTAATTTCTAAGCAAACTAGTCCTTAAACTTGAAATATTAGGCTTTTTTTGTTTTTTAATAACTCTTTTTTGGCTAAGTTTCTTGTAAGAAAAATTATATGACATCAATCTTTAGATAATTCTCTACACAATGAAAAATAAATAAATAAATGTTTAGTTTAGGTCCAATTATGATGTGTGTACACGTTGATTTTTAAAAACAATAGTTAAGGCCAATAAAAATTCAATAAAAAAATATATATTCAAAAAAATTATTAAAAATTTTCCTCATCAATCTTCATGTTGTTAGCTCTCTTTCCCCAAAAGGAATTAGCAAAATACTTTTATTTGGGTCAAAAAGTGATGTTCGTACACGTGCATGGTATGGTTAAAAAATAGGGACTTTAAAAAAGTGGTTTTTATACATCCCTATCAAAATTTAATTTCTATCATCTAGGTATTTGAATAAATTACATATTTGGAAACTCGATTCAAAATGCTAAATTTCATTTTACTAACTTTTTTCAAGATTCATTGTGTAAGTGCCTCAAATTTTCAATCCAAGTGTGACAAATTCTGAAAAACAACAAAACCACTTCCACTTTTTGAGCTTTTTGTGGACCCAACTTCTTGCATCAACCCTTTTGAAATACCTACTCTAATCTATTGAAACTTATTCTATTGATCTATAATTAAAGGTTTACAAATTCAAATGTATTTAACCTTAATTACAATTATTCTCGATCCAACAAAATTGTGTGACTATGTTGTTTAACCATTGAAATTACAAACTAAGTTCACTTTTACATAAATTAAGGAAATTGACTAATTACTATAAGGTTGTAATAAAAAATCAACATAAGGAATTAAAACTAAAAGAATGAAAGAAAATACAAAGAAGAATGAAAAGACAGATGAGAGAGAGGAACACAAGCTTGATAATGGAGTTCGTCTAATCAGGACTACGTCATTGGGTCCGCTTCTAAAGGTAGACTGCTTTATTAATATTGGAAAGCAATGAAAATGCCTTGTTACAATATCCAAGCTCCACCTACTTAATAATTTCTCATAGCCTCTCTATCCTTTACAATTTTTGGTGTAATAATCAACACCTTGTAATCTCTCTCTCAAAGAATTCAAATTATCCACCTTCCACAATAATTTCCCAATAATACAATTATTCTTTCCAAGAGAATTTTCAATTTCACAATATTTTTCTCATATACCCTCAGACCAAAACTTCCCCCCTAAATACTGTAGACACCTAAATTTGGACACTTAATTTATCCAAATTTATCCTCCATCTAAACATCCTATTATTTTCATTAATTAAGTAATATTACTATTATTTAATTAATATCCTTAATTCTACCTTACCCTCCTTAATCCCCTTTTCATCAAATGAATTAAATCAATATTACATTTATTTAATTCCTCACATGTTATTTTCATATAATCCTAATCCATCTCCTAATCTCTTCATTAAGGATGTGCACATGCCTAATCCTTGATTAGGATGTGTCACATCCTCCAACTTCTACAAGTTGGTTTCTAATCCTTATTAACCCTTAATTATCTTCTAATTACTGATTAGTTAAGCCTAATTAGTACCTTAGTCAACTCTCCCCATCCCCCAAGGAATTTTTAATTCCTTTATATTCATCCAAGGCTCCTCTCTTCCCCATGTGAATTTTTAATTCACTTTCATTCCTCCTAGAATCCCCTTTTCCCAAGCATCTTCTAGAATCTTTGACTTGTCACATCAAGTCACATGTGACAAACTCCCACCTTTTTGGAGACCCTCTCTTATCCACTAGATTCTCCCAATCATGTGAATTTTTAATTCACATTTATTCCTCCAAGGAATCTTCTCATCTCCCAATGTACTTCTAAGGTACATGTCCTTTCTCCACATCATGTACTCTCCTTCCACATCACCTACACATCATCTCACCCTTAGCCACTTAACATTCCACATGTTAAGATGTGAGGGCTTGTGAGTCCTCAACTCACCTTAGCCCTTCATCTTGGCCTCGTTGGATAAATCTCAACCATTGAATTCTGTAGAGAATTCAAATTCCTCTATAAATACCCCCCTCCTCTAAGGCATTTAAGAACACTTAGCCATTTTGCAACTAAATACTTTCATTTTGTGCACTCATCTAGCCATCCATTTTATCTATTTGCATTTTCATCGAAGCATATAGTTAAAGCTTGCATTTAGCCATATCAAAAGCCATCAAAGAGCATACAAGCACATCAAAATCAAGAACCAACCAAGGAGTTTCAACTGCAAAGGGAAGGTATAACCATTTGCAAACATTTTACACTTTTTCTATTTGCATTAACAAATTCCTTAGGCTAATCTTGAGGTGTTTCTTTATGTTTTTCCATTGCATTTTAGTTGTTTAGAATAGGTTAAACATTTGGATATCACATTTATGGCATGCCTGGTGTGACCCACAAGCGGGTTCCTCAATTTCACATTTGTTGTTGTTGAGTTGTTTGCAGGAATACTTTGTAGAAGGGCGACTACACCCCTTGGTGACTATAGAAGGGCGTTTGCGCCCTCCTGGTGACTGCAGAAGGGTGACCACACCCTCCTGGTAACCGCAAAAGGGTGACTATGCCCTCTATTTTTTTGTAGAAGGGCGACTATGCCCTCTATTTTCCTACAAAAGGGCGACTATGCCCTTGTCTGGATTTTTAGCATACTAACATTTTCTGCAGAAGGGCGACTATGCCCCCTTGGCTAAACTTTCTATACTAACATTTTCTACAGAAAGGCAACTACGCCCCCTTGGCTGAACTTTCTATACTAACATTTTCTACAGAAGGGTGACTACGCCCCCTTGACTGAACTTTCTGTACTAACATTTTCTGCAAAAGGGTGAGTACGCCCCCTTCACTGAACTTTCTATACTAACTTTTTCTTCAGAAGGGCAACTACGCCCCCTTAGCTGAAATTTTTGTACTAAATTTTTTTGCAAAAGGGTGACTACGTCCCCTTGGCTAAACTTTCTGTATTAATGTTTTATGTAGAAGGGTGACTATGCCCCTTGATTGAACTTTATATGCTAACTTTTTTTACTGCAGAAGGGTGATTGCGCCCTCCTGGTCACTACAGAAGGGCGACTACGCCCTTTGATTTATCGCAAAAGGGTGACTATGCCCACTGATTTACTGCAAAAGGGTGACTGCGCCCTTTGATTTACTGCAGAAGGGCAAGCACGCCCTTCTAGTTACTGTAGAGGGGAAAATTTTCCCTCCTGAATAGCCAAAATCACCCCGTTTGGATCCATTTAGCCTCTAAACCATCATTTAATCATTCCCAACCTTTATCTCATCATCCCAAGCCTCTATTTTTTCGTTCTAAAACTCTAAAACATCCATTTGATCATTCGAAACTTTCATTTTATCATTCTAAACCTTTGTTTGGCCATTCCAAACCTTCGCTTAGCCATTCCAACATCCATTTGACCAAGTAGTCTTTCATCCCTTTCAATCCTCCGCTCACTCATTTTGAGTAATCTTTCATCCATTCCAAGTATCCATCTCCTCATTCTGAGGGTTGTTCATCCTTTCTAATCAATTGTTTACTCGTTTTGACCCTTCGTTTCCATGACTTGAGAGTCCTTTGTCCATTCTAACCAACCATTTACAAATTTTGAGTGCTTGTTCATCCACTCCTATCATTCATTTTCCCAATCCAATCATCCATTTCCTCAATCTGATTATCTAACACCCCATTCCAATCGCTCATCTCTTACAGCCTGTTTACCCACTTAAAGAGTCCACAAAGCAGTGGGGCAAATTTTCCCCACAATGGGGCGAATCTACCCCTCTATGAGGGAATAGTCACCCTAAAAGGGGGCATAGTCACCCCAGAAAAAGGGTGAATTTTCCCTAAAAAAGGGCGATTATGCCCCTCTGTGAGGGCATAGTCGCCCCAGAAAAAGGGCGAATCTGCCCCTTTGTGAGGGCATAGTCTCCCCAGAAGGGGGCATAGTCACCCCAGGAAAAGGGCGAATCTGCCCCTCTGTGAGGGCATAGTCGCCCCTCTATGGGGGCATAGTCACCTCAAAAAAAGGGTGAATATGCCCCTCTGTGAGGGTATAGTCACCCCATAATGGGGCATAGTCGCCCCTCTGTGAGGGCATAGTCACCCCAGAAGGGAAAATTCGCCCCTCAGCAAAAAATTGGCAAAAAAACATATCCAATTCCCAAATCTGACTGGTGAAATCAATCCCATTATATCTTTCAATCCAATCCTAATTTTGAGCACTCGTTCGTCTATTTCAAATCTTCCTCCCCTTGTTCTGAGAGTCATTCATCTATTTCGAGCACCCATTTTCCCATCATCAACACCTTCTCATAAGTCATCATTTCATCACCAAAATCACATAAGTGCCACTTAGAACATCATTAGAGTCCATATCCAGCATCAGACCATCTATCCCAATCACCTAGACTTCATTTTGAGAATTTTGATTTGTGTCAAAACTTTTGAAGGCCATAACTTTTGATTTGGGTGTCTGTTTGAGCTGAAATTTTATGGGTGGTTGTGTAATGAAGTGGCATGTGGATTCCCAACGATTGGGAGTCCCTTGGACCCCATTTCGCCACATTTTTGGGGCCTCAAACTTCCATCTTAACCCTCAAAATTGCAATTTAGTTTTTTTTTTCAATTTTTGGAAAATCGCTTTTGTTAATAACTCGGAATGCATGTCTCAAATTTGGGATGTTAGTTGGAAATTCATCCTATCTAGTTTTGGGCATTTTTGGGAAAAAATGAACCCTCAAAAGTATGTCCGTGAAGTTTTGTAATGTATGTGTGACTTGGACAATTTTTGAAAATTGTCAAATCTGGAAAAATCTGATTGTCAGCACCTTACATTCTTTAAACCCCAAAATTTTGTGTAGAATCAATCACATCACATCCTCCAATCATTCTAAGCTTCAAACCAATCCTAATTTGAGCTTTAATCTAATCCCAATATGAGCTGAACCAAAACCCTAATCTAAGCTTTAGTCATTTCAACCTTTCATTCATCCATTCTGAATAGTTCTCCCTTTTCAATCATTCATTTACTTGTTCCAAGTAAACACTCATATATTTTGAACCTTTATCTATCATCTCAAACTCTAGTTTAGCCATTCCGATCATTCGTTTACTCGTTCTGAGTAAACATTCATCCATTTCAAACCTCCTTTCATCATTCTGAACTCTTGTTCTTTCATTCTGATCATTCGTTTACTCATTCTGAGTAAATATTCATCTATTTCACACCTCCTTCAATCATTTTGAACTCTCGTTCTACAATCCTGATCAATCATCTACTCATTCTGTGTAATCTATCATTCATTCTGAGCTTTCGTCTTTTCGTTCCAAGATTCATTCATATGTTCTTAACAGTCATTTACTCATTTCGAGTGATCGTTCATCCGTCCCGATCAATCATTTTCTCATTTTAAGTATTTTTTTCATCCATTTCTCTAATCAAATCATCATTTTCCCCATCCAAATCCTTTGAACTCTATTTCAGGTTATTATCCAAATTGACCTAAGTATCTGATCTGATTGTCATCATCAAAATATGCTTAGGATTGTCATTTTTTCTAAGTTAATCATTATCATCATCAGCTCAATCAATACATTTTCAATCTCAAAGTGGATTTGGTGCCATAATCATCCATTTATCCTTTAATCTAATCAATTAGCATCCTAAGTCACCTAAGATAATCTCTGAACGAGGTTTAGAATCCCTTCCACCATCCTATCTGATCAATCAGTTGATCTTATCAATCATCAATCAACCTTATCCAATCCAATCCAATCACATCCCTATCCAATCACCTTTGACCCAATCAATATACTTCCATCTCGAAGCAGATTCGGTGTCATAATAATCCTTTGATAATCAAATCCGATCATCAAAATCAATCCCATCACATCATCCAATCATCCTAATATGAGCTTTAGTCCAATCCTGATCTAAGCTTGACCTAAATCCTGATTTGAGCTTTAGTCCATTCCCATCCAAAATATTTCATCCATCCTCTTTATCCTTTCACCATCATGAATCCTTATCCTCCATCAATAGTGGTCAAAGGAAACCATAATTAAGTTGACAACGATAACGAAAGTCTTGTTGATCAAGAAGAATGTGACATAGATCCCCTTGACACTATCATTGCTAGTAAGCTTTCTCCACCCACTTTCCAAAGTCCAATCATCCCTTTAAGTTATCCTGTTATGTCTTCATCCATGCCTAATCATGTTGTTTATGCTACCTTTGACAAGGGATATCCATCATATCCATCATATCCTCCATCTACATCTTCCTCTTATCCTAGTCTACCATCACAATACTCCTATCCTAATCCCCTGCCCATATCCTCCTATCTCAATCCTTCATCCACATATACCCACTACCCTAATCTTCCATACCAATCTACTCACCCTAATCCTACATTAACACCTTCCTATCCTAATCCAACATCCACACCAACCTATCCTAATACAACATTCACACCTTCATATCCTAATCCAACACCCGAACCAACCTATCTCAATCCGCCAGCTCAATCTTCCCATCCTAATCCACCATCCCAATATCCTTACTACAATCCACCACCCGCATCCTCATGTCCTAATTCACCATTCCAATACCCCTATCTTAACCCTTCATCTAATCTTAATCCCCCATCTATTCCCAATCCTACATCCAATCTCATTCCTCCATCTAATCCTAATCCACCCACCCATAGTCCTAATCCTACACCCATCCCTAATCCTTCATCTATTCCCATCACACCATCTCAGCCTATAATATACAAGTTTCTCACTCTAGAAGTTCTCTAAGGACTCATGACAAAGAAGACATCTCCCACTCCACACCTTGAAGTTGTGGAATCATGTGATCCCAACCCATCATCCATGGTCATTAGTGACAAGACCCTTCTCCACCCAACACCTATCATTGATGGTACCACCCCTAGCACCACTCAAACCATCGAAACCATCACACCCTCTAAATCCACTGAGCCCCCATCTCCTACCATCACATCCTCTGAATCCACTGAGCCCCCATCTCCTACCGGCACATCTACTGAACCCATTGAACAACCACTTCCTACTCTGAGAGTCATCGAACCCATCGATGACACCCAAATAAAATCCACTAAAATCCATTCCCATGAATGTTTTGAATCCTCCATCCCTCCATCTTCCTCACTTAAAGAGTCCCACCAAGACTCCATTATCATGCCTCCCGCATATGATGAGTCATGCCAAGAGCCTAATCCAAAGCATGCCAACATATCACCTTCTTCAGATCAAGATCCTACCATCCCATCTAGTCTACCTCAGGATCATAGCCCCCCTCCATTCCACCCCATGATCCCCTTGTCATTCAAGCTTCCACCGCTCCATCTCCATCTCCATCGCATGATCCCACTACCAAAAATCCAAATCCTATCATATCCCCTAATCCCTCTCCTGATATCACCCATCCAAATGTTGCTGTCCGATCATCTCCCTCTCATGATCCCCCATCACTGCGTAAAACTACTATCCCCACACCGCTTGCATATCCCCTTGGTACTCTCTCATTCTTCCATGGTGGCCTCCTCGCAAAAGAAAAACATAGTGTATATACCACCCATCATCCTCCACCTAATAATGGACTCACACCATGTTTTCAGAATAACACAAATCCTATCATGGATCACATGCTCAAGAAAATGAACTATCAAGGAAAAGGTCTAGGCCTTCATGAGCAAGGTATTTTAGAACCCATCCAAGTCAAAGAAAAAATCTGCATGCAAGGTCTTGGACCTATTTCCCAAGACTCACAATCTGAAGATGTTGTTACAACCTCTAGATGTCCTCAACGAGCCTTTTCCAAAAGAAATGTCAGCTCTTCCCATCGCCCCACCAGATCATATGTTGCCATGCCTCCTCCTCTATCATATCACCTAAAAAAAACCATTCACATTCCTCCTTCATATACTCCATCCATTTCGGGTCCTTACATCCCTCCATCCACCATCTCCCATCCTTCATCTACTCCATCCATCTTGGGTTCTTATGTCCCTCCACCCACTCTGTCTATTTTGGGCCTTTATACCCTAAAATCACCTCCTCCATCTCATCTTATCCATCCTTTCATCCATTCATCACCTATCCATGTCATCCATCATAAACATCCCACTTGCATGTCCCCTAATCAGGATCAACAAAGGAACATACCCGCACATCCTCCATCGACATATAATCCCTATAATCCTACCTTCGTTGCTCTAGATCATCCATCTCCTCGCACCCATCCCATTGCTATCAAAAGCACTTTGGGTGTTAAAACAAGAATGTATCAATCTAAACATCCACATGAATCTAAATCTTCCCATGTCCCCTCTAAACAACATGTTGGAGAAAAGAAAAATAAAATCCAAAATCAAAATCAAATCAGTAGCCCGCAAAGGTCCACCAAAGAAAAGATCAAAACCATGTGGATCCCAAAGAAAAAATATGCAATGCCATCAAATGAAAAAATTATAAGAACATCCAAAGTTGCTAATCCAAAAGCTAATCATACACCCCTTTCATCTCCTAAGTCTGTTTTGGGCCCTTATGTTCCAAAATTTTCCATCTTATCTCCTCTATTACCCCCGCATTCTCCATCCATTAATACTCCTATCATTTCACATTGATCACCATATGTGCCAATGTTGGTCCTGAACTCACCACCCCATCACACATCCACCCCATCATTCTATCCATACCCTTTCCAATATCCCACCCATTACCCCACATATCTCTCCCATCAAATCCCTCTAATTCATCCTCTTGCATAATCCATTTATCCTAATAAGGTTGTACCAACATCCAACAGTCGGTTCGAACATGGGCTCTTAACACCTTGTATGGAACTTGATGCTTAACTCCTTTATCCACCTCCTTATCACATGTCTTCTAAATCTTCTTATCCACCTCCTTATCCTTATCTATCTCCTTTTGCATGATACCCAAAATTTAAAAAAGAAACAAAAAAAAAGTCCAAAAATCCAAAAAATAAAAAATAAAATAAAATAGTAAAGAGAAATAATCGGTCCAATGGTGAAAACTTGGCAAGTAAGCATCTTGATAAGTACCATGATGAAAACATAGTAAACAAGTGTGTCATGCATAAACTCTATCTCGTCCTTTTCCACACTTGGGGGCAGCTTCCTGATATGCATTCCCTCCATCCACTATGCTTCCTACTATGCTTCCAGCTATGCACCCATCTTCCTGCTATACCTATCTTCTGCTTCCTACCATCATATCCCATTTATCTCCCATCCCTCCATCCTTCTTGTGATCTTGATCAAAACAAGGGAACCTATCTATGCATGCTTTGGACACCTCTTGGTATACATTCCCTTCCTCCATGCTCTATCATATTCCTTAGTCACCCATCCTATCCTCCTCTAGTTATCTCCTTTATCTTCCCATCCACTCATCTTCCATCCCTCATGCATCATCATACATGACATATCTAGAGTGGGGGCATTTATCTTCCTTTGTAACATATTCCTTGGAGACATCATCTATCATAACATCCCTTCATCTTCCTATCCATCTAACACAACATCCCTTCCAACTCCCCATCCTTATCTTCCTATCCATCTATCCTAGCATTCCTTTCATCTCCCAGTCCTTATCTTCCTATCCATTCAAACAATGTCTTCCATCCCCCATCCCTATCTCTCTATCCATCCTTTCATCTTCATCCTCATCCCATCTCACAATCCCTTGTCATTGGTATCTAGCTATAGGCGTCCCTCCATGCAACCCAATTCCATTTATCTCATCTCCATCACTTCTTCTTCTTTTACACATCTTTTCAATCTCTTATCCTTTCTCATCATTCATCTCCCCATCATTCCATCCTCCCAATTCATCTTTTGATGATTTGGATAACTATCCCATCCTTGAGCTTCATGTAGTCACCATCATCCTATCCAATCCAATAGGTCTATCCTATCTTGTCGTATCAGTCCCATCTTTTTATCCACTTATCCTATCATCTTATCATCCTTTATCCATCATTTTTCATTGGTCATTGGTCAAACTACATTACCCCTACACTTTCACGTAGGCAAGGTCGATCATATTTGATCCACCCCCAGGGTTCTATGCATCCACTCTATTATTGTCTATCATCGATCTTCATTGTCCACTTTTCTCCTTTTGTCCATCCTATTTTTACCATCCATCGAGGTCTCCATCATGGTCAGTCGTTAGCCTTTTATCGAACTATGAGGGCTCTACACTTTCACATAAGCAAGGTTAATCTTTGATCAACCCTCAAGCCCCTACGTCTGTAGGGTGTGTCAGTCTCCTATCTTCTGTCATGTCTCTTGTATCGTGTCATCGAGCTATTCCCTTATCTAGCTAGTTCTTAACAAACAAGATCCCCTTGTATCATCAGATCCAATTAGTTCTGAATATCCTGCATCATATCGATCTTTTAGTTTAGTAACCATCATCACCTCAACAGACGATCCTTTTCCTATCAAACCTCATCAATCCCATCTATCCCTTGATCCTATGGAAAAGGACATTTGAAATTGATTGCGATCTTTTGATACTTTTGGCTTTTGTTTATCATTTGAGCTCCCTATCATCACTTGTCAAGGCCGCCATGATCCATCATATTATGGTGTGTTTTGATTGGTTGACATAGGGGCATATTTTGATCTTTTTATTTTTATTTGTCTTCTTGGTTGTCCCATGTAGTACCCACCAAGATCCTTGTGATCTTGTGTTATGTTGGGGCATCCCTTTGTGCTTGTGGTTATCTCACACCGCCTAACCCGTCTTCGGACTTTGGGGTGTTGGGATAGCCTTCTTGTTTGTTGTGTTTGTTTCATGCATTAGACACTAATACGCCTTGGTTCCACATACCTTGGAACTTGGTGTCTTATGCTATAGCAAAAATCAGTGCTCTAAAGATGGAAAATTGCACTAGGATTGCATTTCATTTCTATCATCTTGCATGCATCCCCCATCCTCTCATCTATCAAAATCCCCCCATCCATTCCATTTAGCCCCAATCATCTAATCACATCCTTGGTCCCGTACCCAACCTTGTTACAAGCCTTGATCCAATCATCCTCATCATCTTCCTCATCCTCAGGATGTATTCTTCCCTATCCTTTGGTGTTGTTTCAAAATGTATCCTTCCCTCGTCAACAACCCTTTTTATCGGGATGTATCCTTCCCTATCCTTGTGTTGTTTTGGGATGTATCCTTCCCTCATCAACAACACTTTCATCAACACTCATTAGAATGTATCCTTCCCTATCCTTGTGTTATATCATTCGCTCATTGACAACACTCCATCCATCATCCACCAATTTTCTCTTGTAGCTTGACTAGTGCAACATTATCTTTGACCTTGCATCCATTTATGCTTCCCAACCTCTTGTCGCCTTTTCATCCTTTCATATCCATCCCTTTTCATCATCTTCCTCATCTCCCATTTCATCATCTCATTCATTTCGAGAGAACACCTGCGTTCTCTTAAAACCGCATGTCCTCTCGAGGGGGCATCCTTATCCCTAATCTTCATCTTCACCCCCATCATATTTCTTCCTAGTCATCCCTTTGATGATTGGGGCATCCTTCCCAATCTAACCATCTCCTTCTAGGTTCTATATTTTAATATTCTTTGAAATGATGCTACTTCGTAACACCATCTCAAAGAGGGGAAAAATGTAGACATCCAAATTTGGACACTTAATTTATCCAAATTTATCACTTTTCATCTAAACATCCTATTATTTGCATTAATTAAGTAATATTACTATTATTTAATTAATATCCTTAATTCTGCCAAATCCCTAAGGTATTTAATTAATAATTAAATACCTTACCCTCCTTAATCCCCTTTTCATCAAATAAATTAAATAAATATTACATTTATTTAATTCATCAATGTCATTGGCCTTTCATCTAATCCTAATCCATCTCCTAATCTCTTTCATTAGGGATGTGCACATGCCTAATATTTGATTAGGATGTGTCACATCATCCAACTTTTGCAAGTTGGCTTCTAATCCTCATTAACCCCTAATTATCCTATGATTATTGATTAGTGAAGCCTAATCAGTACCTTGGTCAACTCTCCCCATCTCCCAAGGAATTTTTAATTCCTTTTTATTCGCCCTAGGTTCCCCTCTTCCCCATGTGAATTTTTAAATCACTTTTATTCCTCCTAGAATCCCCCTTTCCCATGCATCTTCTAGAATCTTTGACTTGTCACATCAAGTCACATGTGGACAAAACTCCCACCATTTTGGAGACCCTCTCTTATCCACTAGATTCTCCCAAGCATGTGAATTTTTAATTCACATTTATTCCTTCAAAGAATCTTCTCATCTCCCAATGTACTTCCAAGGTACATGTCCTTCCTCCACATCATGTACTCTCTTTCCACATCACCTACACATCATCTCACCCTTAGCCACTTAACATTCCACATGTCAAGATGTGAGGGCTTGTGAGTCCTCAACTCACCTTAACCCTTCATCTTGTCCTTGTTGAATAAATATCAACCATTGAATTCTCCAGAGAATTCAAATTCCTCTATAAATACCCCCTCCTCTAAGGCATTTAAGAACACTTAGCCATTTTGTCCACTCATCTAGCCATAAATTTCATCTATTTTCATTTGCATTCAAGAACATAGTCAAATCTTGCATTTAGCCATATCAAGAGCCATCAAGGAGCATACAAATAAATCAAAATCAAGGGCCAACCAAGAAGTTTCAGCTGCAAAGAGAAGGTATAACCACTTACAATCATTTTACACTTTTTCTCTTTGCATTAAAAAATGTCTTAGGCTAATCTTGAGGTGTTTCTTTGTGTTTTTCCACAACATTTTAGTTGCTTAGAATAGGTTAAACATTTGGATATCACAGAAGGAAAAGAGGGGTAGTGCCACTAAGGTTCCTAAGGAACTGTTCAGAAGTGACTTCCACAAGGAATACCATGAGTTAGTCACCATACTAAGTAGGGTAATGGGCCTACTTACTGCTACCTTCTTTGAAGAATGGATGTTATACTTCATTAAAGAGATCATCCAAGGTGAGACAAGGTTCCAATGGGTGAAGATCATCAGTGATAACATACATTACTAGCTTATGGTTATGAAGAAAATGTTTAAGTTCTATATGACCTCCTACCTAGTCTACCTCCTAACCGAGAAGTTCCCATACAAGGTCCTCTTTGTTGCAAATAACCCAAAACCTAGGAGAGGAGACCTCAAAGTATACAACCATTACCCTTAGCTATAGTATAGAAATATCAAGAGAGAATATTAGAGGGTAAACGATGCCTTCATTGGGCATATCATCAGACTCCTTAGGGGAGATTTTGAAAGAAGAGTCCTTCACAATGCCAGAGCCTTCATTCAATGTTTTGGGTATCTATTCATACAATTCCTAAAATTTACATACATTAGAATGGAGGGGTTCTTCGAGAGGCCTTATGAGCTTCCACACTACCCCAACGACCACATGATCATGTTGGAGATCTCCCAAAAACTACAAAATTCCCATGCCCTACTAAGAGACAAACACATAGTAGGGATCCCATATCCCCTAAATTTTGGGCAAGGAAAGTATGCATGTCTTGCAGCCTAGTGCCTAAAATATTTAGAGGAGCTAGTGGAATACAATCTAGACCTTCACATAGCCTGAGGGAGAATGGACCCATATGGAAAATTGAAGAAATGGTTCGGAAGATAGTATGCTCATCTACCGATGTTGTCAAAGACTTTTGGGCCAATTTTCAAGATGAAAAGGAGGTGCGAATGAGGGACTACAAGCATATCACAACTCAGTTTGGAAGTTTAGTGAATTTGTTTATGGTAGCCAACCAAATAATAGAAGAAGATGATACCATTGTTGATGAGAGGTTCAATGTTGTGGCCAACTTGCTGCTACTATTGATAGACTAGAATGAAGAAGAGGTCATTGACCTTGATATAGTGACATGACCAATTGAAAACTTGACAAGACAGTGGGTAGATGCCCAAATTGCTCAGCTCAAAGTACAGGGTGTAGTGTTGACTTATGGTGAGCTCAAAGATGATCTTGAGAGTGAAATTGATATTGGAGTAGTTGCTACCCCAAAAGAAGAAACCCCTAAATCCCCTCCAATAATAAGATCAAGGAGAAGGAAGGATGTGCCCAAGCACAATCCCAAGCACAAAGTGTGTACATGGAAGGCTGTAGAGGGAGAATATTTAAAGAAAGCAAGGAAAATAGGGGGATTCATAAGTGAGATGCCTACAATTGAGGAGGATCCACATCATGAAGGAGAAGAAGAAGCCGAGTAGCCAAAATCACCACTTGCCACCTGTGCTTCCACTGTCACTACTACTGTTGCCACTCCTCCACCTCCTACATCTTAGTCAATGCTTGTTTTATCTCCACCCACCATGAAAATTTTATTCCACCTCACTTTCACCTCACCAATGACCCTAATAATGGTACTAGACTCCTCCTCAGCTACGACATCCCCACCGTCATCCTTCTCACTACCTGCTCCATTGCCCACTCTCTTTTCTCCAATGTCTATACTAG
>VDFB02009586.1:0-96961 GCA_007258455.2 Sequoia sempervirens | reverse complement strand
ATGACCCAAGAATTCAATAGAATGGACTACTCATATAATACCTTGCATTATGGAGCTCAATTCTCTGATATATTACTACTTATCAAATCCTTTGTAAATAATTGTAAACTTATGACTCCATTTAAGAATTTAATTGATTTTCTTGAATCAAAGCAAAAACATAGACACACAATTGAACAAATTCTCAAAAGAAGAATGACAACATCATTAACATTTCATTCAAAATTCACTCAAATCCACATAAGGAGAGAAAATATATTATAATTATACATTTATTCATGCTTATAAGTCATATCTGCATACAATTTAAGATAATTTGCATATATTCATCCAAAACTCAAAAGAGACTATCTATTTTATTCCTATCTTTCTACCCATATATTCAACTCAAAACCTAGCTAGAGCTTTCATCAGTTCTCTCCCTACAAATGAGCCTTGAATTCCCTTTTATATGAAAAGGGAGCAACAAGCTTCGGGTTCAAATGTAATTTCACCACAAATTTTCATTTGAACAAAATCTCCATTGCATTTGACTTTCATTTCAAAAATTCCCACACGTTGAATCTGCAAAGCATAGTGCAACTAGGGAAACAAAAAGTTGTAACTACCATCAAAAAAGGGAACACAAATTGTCATCAAAATCCCCTTTGTCGCTATCCATGCAAAAAAACTAGGCAACCAAATTTCCATGAAGGCACACAATTGACATCAAAATGTGCCACACATGCAGAACCAACACCACCAACAACAACAACATCATCAACACAAAATTTTACATCCCACACAACAACTTCTTATTTACCTGCCACCTTGCCCTTACCAACACTCAGACCCTAGTATACACACCTGCTTCTAGTTTTTGCTAGAGGAGGAGAGGAAACCTCAGCCTCCTCTTCTTTCTTGTCCTTGCCCAATATGGTTCTAGTCCGTCCGCTTGGGGTTTTAACCACCAAGGGCACCACATATATCACTTCCTCATCAAAGGGAAGACCGTGATTGAAGCGAGGTAAATACCGACAGTAGTCGGAGTTGGTCTCAATTACACCATCAAAAGTGTTGCTCGTAAGGTCAATGGGTAGGTGTTGGAATCCAAAGGAGCCATGCCCATACCTTATTTTCCTACCAACACTAGTAATAAAACACACCGATTGCTTGCCTTTTTCATCTACCAGTTGAGTAGCAACATCCTAGAATTGCAACCTTCTACTACATCTAGTGGGCACAAGCCTAGGCTTGTCAACCAAAGCACCTTCCTAAATAGTAGGATCGAGCTTTTGTGAGCTCAAATGAATAGACCTCCTTACTGACTTACTCATTTTCTCTTATCAGACAAGCACTCAAACTTGATTAGACTCAGCCCAAAAAGTGCTCTAACTGCTACAAGAATGAAACAATTAGCAGCTAATTCCTCTTGTATTTATTGTGCTAGGTAATGGCAACCTTCATCAATGCTTAGTAAAAATGCATGTGCAAACATGGCAATTTGGCAGTTTATGTACTAACACCATTTAACTTGAGTTGCATGAGAATCTGCAGATCACCCTTCATGATTTCCAACAACAACATCTTCACATAGATTGAGATCGATGTGACTACACAAGCAAGGAATAATTCATTAATGCTTCACTAGTTGTACGATAAAATGACCACCATGTGTCATTTTCCAACTTTCAATATTGCCCGCTGATCTCCTGAAGAGTTGCTAGATCAAACAGTTTATCTCAAGCTAACTTGGTTTGACATCCAATGAAGCATTATTGACCTTCCTCATGACCAATAACATTAATCCATCTCAGAATCCAACTACCATGTCAATAGGTCCTATGTACTTTGCAAACTGAATGGCTGGAGCTACACATCGCAAACTCGTTGACCTCATGGCTTTTAACCAACCTTCATCTTCCTCTTGTGAGCTAGCGGGGAATGACAGAGATTTACATTAGATTTTGATCTTGGTTGTCGATCTAAAACCATGGGTTATGAGCTCAATAGTGGAGATTGGGCCCCACATTCCATACAAGACGCACATCTGCCTTTGGTTGACCTCGCACCAAATAACAGGGTGACACCTTAGGTCTGCGAGCTAGTGGGGTACGATCGAGATCTTCTCCCATAGCTTTGAATCTGAAAAACCTACACATTGCACAGTTAGTATTTAATGAAAGGATTTGGCTAAACCATCGGCAACATGACCACTAGGGTTAATGGCTTAGGATTATGTCACCAGATTAAAATTAAAACCCAACTTTAGGAGAAGACATAATATGGTGGGAAAACGATGACCAGTTCTTCAGGCTAATGGGGTCAGTGAACTAACATGTTGAATGGCTCAAGAGGTGACTTAAGGGTTCGATGACTGACCAAGAAGTTCAACCTCAAATTACAACATTTGTGTACTCTAGGGAATAAAAACCTACTAATTCATGGGGACAAGGGTTTCAAAATGGAGACCCAGGTCAAGTGGTAGAGAGAAAATTCCTCAAAATTTTAGACTTGAGATAGAGTGATTGAGTGAGTGAGAAAGAGAGAGTGACCTAAGAGAGGGAGTGGTACTAGGAGGGAGATACTTGATAGAGAGAGAGGGAGGGAGTGGGAGAGAGATAGAGGGAGACAGGGTTAAGGGTAGAGGGTAGCGGATTTAAGGGTTTAGGGTTAAGGATTTAGGGTTATAGGTAGATGGAGAGAGAGATAGAGGGATTTAGTGAGAGAGAGAGGGAGGGAGTGGGAGAGAGACAGAGAGTACAGGGTTAAGGGTAGAGGGTAGAAGGTAGAGGGTTAAGGGTAGAGGGGATGGAGATAAGAGTGAGTGTGTGAGAGAGAGAGGCAGAAGGGGTAGGAGGGTGAGACTTGAGAGAGAGAGGGAAAGAGGGAGTGAGTGGGAGAGAGATATGGGGTAGAGGGTTAAACATAGAGGGTAGAGGGTGTAAGGGTTTAGAGTTTAAGGGTTAAGGGTTTAAGGTTTACGGTTAAGGGTTTATGTTTTAGGGTTTAAGGATAGAGGGGAGACACATAGAGGGAGTGATTTAGAGAGATAAAGACCTAAGAGAGGAAGAGGGGGTAGGAGGGAGAGACTTGAGAGAGAGAGGATAGAGGGTAGAGGGTTTAAGGGTTAAGGGTTTAGGGTTTAGGGTTTAGGGTTATGGGTAGAGGGGAGAGAGATAGAGGAATTCAGTCAAAGACAAAACCCCAACCTTAGGATTTTCCCAATACCATAAAAGACTAATAACATAAGATAGGACATGAAAGGAACATAAGATAGGATAGAGAAGGACATATTCAAAAGATGCAACATACTATGTTGATATGTCCTTCAATCTTCCTAAGAAGATCCATGATCTGTTTATAAAGGAAGTGACTTCATAGATGCATCAAGTTCAATTATGCATCTTTTAAACAATGAGGAAGGATTTCAAGTTGTTGTCAAGCCCCTCTCACCATAACCCTATTGGACAGTCACACATCATAGAGGAAGGTGAGTTGTTAGGTCACCCACATATGTGACAGGTGGTTGTCCAATAAAGATAAAATGAGGAGACTATGTGTATTTATTACACATAACAAAAGAAGATCAATGGTTGAATCAAGGTCATGATACAAGTACAAGGACAACACCTTTGCAAGAGCTACAAGAGGAAAAGGGGATTGATAAATTATTCATTCATGGGTGTACTGGTGAAAGTTAATGTAATAGGTAAAGGTCATTGTCATTGATAAGGACAACCAAAAATGCATGCTAGAATGGTCTCATGAAGGAAAACAACAAAAATAAAATCTAAATTTGCACAAGGCTCTATTCAAGGCCTTCACAATCAAACATTAGGCGAACAAGTTTCCATATAACATTAAATGCATGATGTTTTAAGGAAAGGCATAAAAGGAAAAGACATTCAAGATTAGCAGTATGGGCATATAGGGTAACTATGAAGAAGGAAATAGGTTGTGCCCCATTTGAAATGGTTTATGGGATAAATGCCAGGTTTCCCCAAAATAACTTAATGGAAATGTATAAGTTTGTCCAGATGTATGATAATGAAATTGATGATGAGATGCAATTGAGAGTGGAAGCTTTTACAGAATTAGATGAAACCAGGAGGGAAGCCAAAAAGAGAAATGCAAAGTTGCAGTTGCAAGTAAAGAATCTGTATGACAAGAGGGAAATTGCAAGGAGTTTCGAAGATGGAGATTTGGTTTTAATGTGGAATGCCAAAGTGGAAGATAAAGGGAAACATGGGAAATTTGATGCAATCTGGTTGGGTCCATTTTTTATTAATGGTAAGTGGGGTGAAGATTCGTACTTCATCCAAGATATGACAGGAGATCTTCTAGAACTGCCAGTTCATTGATAGTTCTTGAAGTTATACTTCACTTGAAGTATTCTTTTCCATGAACAGTAGTTTAGGTTTGTATATTTTGTACATAGTTGGGGTTTTTTTCTCCGAACAGTCCCTTTTTGGTCATCTCTACATCTTGCTTTGCTCTACCTGAGATTCTAGATTCTCGCTTTATTCCAGTGGAATGAACGTCCCCAACTGGAGCCACTAATGGAACTTCAGTATTTTTCTCCTTGTTTTTCACTCATGCCTTGCCTTATGTCTCTAGTGTTTCATGGTGTTCGAGTTTTCTAAGGGTTGGGGTTTTAGCTTTGTCTTCATGTAAAACCCTAATGTTTATTTCACGCTTTGGATAGGTTCTATTTTGCTGTTACTTTTTATGGGGTTTTAAAACAACTTATGTCATATTGGTTCATCTAGGCCAAGTCCCTTTGATTTTAATACTTTATTTCCTCCGCAGGGTTTTATTTCTTAAGTCTCGGTTGGCCCCACATTTCATCTTTAAAAGGAAAACTTATGTCATTGTTTACCATTGACCTAGTGATGTCCCCTCATCCTTTTTAATGAATATTTTATTTTGTGGACGGGATCAAATTTGTGCTACCATTGATCAAATGTCCTTTGGATATCAATGGTTTCCTGCCATCGCGTGATCGAAAGCTGCAGGATTTTTACTGATTGTGATATCACGGGTGGGCACCACGTTTCCTTCTGGGGGATGAAATTGTGTGACCATTGATCAACTACCATTTGATCTCAGCCATTCCCCACCATCCCATGATGGCCCCAACATAGTGCTTTGGTCGATTGCGATATCATGGGCGGTCGGCACGTGTCTCATCTGATGAAGCTGAAAGAATAAAGGAAATACCATGGAACATTAATCTGGCCTTAAATATATTAAAAGGTTGGTTACTAAAGTGCTCTTAAGATGCACATGATTCAAATCGACGGATGTGTTATAATCTTGATGGAAAAGTTGCACAAGGGTTCATGAAAGGGTCGATGACTATGTTGAAGGAATGAGATCATTGATGCTCAAGATCTACAGTTGCCCACCATCGCATGATCTGAAGTTGTAGGATTTTTACCGATTACAATATTGTGCGCAACGGCCAAGTGGACTTCCTTCATAGCATATGATATTGTGGGCCCCTTATGGCGATGTTAGCGATTTTGTCAGCTTGTTTTGAAGGTAGTCGTTGATGATTTGATCAAAATGAAGGATCAACGACTCAAATTTAAATATGCATTAAATATGGTTGGAGTCGTTTGTGCAGCGCATGAGTGAACTTTAATGGTGGATAAGACATTTACTGGCACAATTTGATCGAAATAAAATCAATTCTCCTACTTTATGAGTGTGACAAAGCATTCAGGTATTTTGTGAAGCAGTTTTAGTGTTGAAAGCAAGGTTCTAAACCCTGATAGTCAGAATTTGGGATTTCTGCGAAAAGAGTCGTGAGTTAATTTCTATGTTTCCTAGTCACTCTTTGCTTGAATTAAAGAAAATATTTGTTGTACTTATCATAGGGCTTGTTGATAAATTTTTTAGGGCTATAGTTTATTTAAATTGTGAGAAATTGCAATATTTTGTTCTGTAATTTCATATCTCTGGTTAGTACTAGCTATTTGAAGTGTGAAGTTATAAGAAGCCCTAGTTTGTCTGAGATGGCACCACCCAAGCAACATTCTAGCCAGATTGACTATTTGAAAATAAACCTGTATGATGATTTCTTGTATCAATTGCCCTTGTCAACGAATGATAGAAAGAAGGGATTGGTTCTGATGCGAGGGAAAATCCTAGGGGAGGGGTTAGTATACAATTGTTCCAACATAGCCGATGCTAGGGTTCCTCTCACAGGTTTGGAAATGTTTAGATTGTGGTATAGACAGAGGAATTTTCCTCAACCTTTTTCAAATGGATGGATGTATGATATGGAGAAACTAGTGGTACCAAATGTTTTCCCTGATGTAGACCTGCTTAGGGCATTAGCTGCAAGATATGACCCTGTCACACAGGTAATTAGGGATAATGATGGAAAGGTTTTGTTAACCATTAACAGAGATGATATGCAATAGATTTTTGACTTGAGTGAACCGAGTGAGGACTTGGTGCCTATCAACCTTGAGGAAATGAAGTAGGAATATGCAAAATTGAAGTCTCTTTTCAGAGCTAAATTGCTTCCACCTCATCTGGCTAGGGCAGGAGGTTCAAGATTTCATATCAGCCCCAGTGACTAGGAACCTTTCAGATTAAATTGTATTTCAAATCATTTCCTTGACACTTTTTATTCATTGTGTCATATTTTGGGTTTCAGTCTTGGTACGGTGATGCCCATTGCATACATGTTCATGCGGGTGAAAATACAACACCCTAACTTCTCTATCACACATGACTTTGCTTCTTTCTTGGCTGAGAGGTTGTCAAAGCTGCAGAAAAATGATACCAGCACTCAATTCTTTTGGTATTCTATGTTGATGCATATGTTTTTATTCAAGAATACTGACTTCTTCTCTGAGAAGATGAAATTAAGGCAATTGGTTGATGGAGAAAGATTGCCAATATAGATATGGGCTACAAATTTATCTTGTAATAAGGAAAGAACTAGTTATGTGCAATTTGATAATTATTTTGCTTCCAGATTGAGGGGTAGATTGATGGTGAATGTACCTAGGATTCCTGAGGAATTACAGGATTTCCTCAGGCCAAAGGGGAGGAAGCTAGAATTAAAAGTCATCAATAACTAGGCTGACATTATCCCATACCCAGTCAGCACTGTTTTGAGGGTATATGGTTTTCAAGGATCCCCTCATACACTACCATACAATGTGCCACCAAGAGTGGGGTTTGCAGAAGTTATGTGGCAAATAGGTTGCATCCATGAGGACAACCTCACAGGGAGGGGTAAGGGAACATTTTTCCCTAATTATACAGTGGTATCTAATTTTTCCTTTTCAAAAGGAGGTTGGGTGCACTTTGAGAATTTCTTTGGGGATTATCATTAGAGATGTGGTCCAAAGCGGCAACATGATCCTGAGGGTTTCTTTACCCTTTTCAGACATAGAATAAAAGCTGGAAATTTTGTGCATGAGTTCAACTTTCCTAAGGACCTAATCATAAATGAGTTTGACCTAAATAAGTAGGAGTTGAACAAGGAGAAATGGATAGCTTATGATAAGCTATTAGATATTTTGCACAAAATGGATCTGAAATATGATCCACTATTGTAGTTCAGTCCCCACCATAAGAAAATTAATTTTTTGATGGAGAACTTCAAAGAGATTATAGGAATTTTGAGAACCAAAAAATTAAACTTAGAGTTGAGTCTGGGTGTACAAGAACAAGGTGCTAGACCATTTCAAACAAGGCCAGCATACCAGCCTACAAAAAAGTGGCCCATTTACAGGAGAAAAAAGGATAGCAGTAGTGATGAGGAAGAAGTGGATAGAAAGGGGAAGAAAATTATGAAGTTTCCTTCAAAACGAGGTCCAAAATTCAAAGTTCCTAGGGAAATTAAGATCATTTATATAGAGTCATCACTAGAAGATAGTCCCCCATCACCACCATCTGATCCAATCCCTAAAAGGAAAAGAACTGATCAACCACAGGAGAGTTTGATGGATGAAATTATTGTTACTAATCAGGACATGCAGGTTGGTATGCCTTCCCCTCCTAGGCCAACTGAATTGGTTTTATCTGATTTAGATATGAAAGGAAAAAGTCTACAAGATGCAAGAATGGAAACATGTAAGGAGTTTCTAGAAGACAATGCATTTGTAAAGACTCATGTATTCTTGCAATTGGTATGGAGGATGAAGTTTGAAGAATATAAAAATAAATGTAAAGAGAGAAGAGAACTAAGACCTAACAAGTTAGACTAAGAGAATGATGAGGAAGTGAATGCTGAATTAATGGAAGAATTTAAGAACATCACTCTTGAGGAAGGCGGAAAATTGGTGAGTCAGGCTAGTGTATTGATTATGCCTGAATGGGAAATTGTAGATACAATGGCCTTTAATGCTATTATGAATTCCAAGAATCCTTTGCAAGAATATGTAGCATTTAATGCTATTTTAAAGTCCAAGTATCCTTTGCAAGAATATTAAGAAGTCAAGGAAACATTGCAAGATTTTTCCTTCAGTGAGGAATATGAAACTTTGGCGATTTGGGCATTGGCCCCTCAAGGAAGAAAGCCAAATGTTACAGATATTAATCCAAATTTTAGAGGAGGATTAATAATAAAGAGAGATTTAGAGGCATTAACCACTAAGGCCACTAATTTGATTGTGAATGTGGCCAAATTGACCCAAAAGACTGTTGAAAGGGATGAGGCTGAAAAGAAGAGCCTAATGGAGACGTATAACCTTTTGATTGAGGAATACAACAAGATGCAATAGACGAATGTTTAGTTGGAGACTGAGGTGGAAAGGTTTAGATATAAACAAATTGGAGAGACATCAAGTGCTCTAGGGACCAATACATTACCTTCCACAGTAGGGTCAGTGCCTCCTGCTTCTCCAATTGTTTCCACACCAGGGTCTCCCAGTCATAATCTTTCTCTCACCCCTCCTTTAGAACAAATTTATGAAGAAATAGAGTGCTTTGTTGATCCTACAAAGAAGAAGCTCTTGCAAAGAATTGATGAATTTCAAACATCATTGAAGGTAAGTGAGGAGGGATCTCTTTCAAAGAAAAAGGAGATTGTTACTACTTTCTTGAGGCATTTAAATGAAAAGGTTGATAGTAAATTTCTATCTATACATTCTTTATATTCTTTGTTGTTAGATGAAATAAAGAATATTTATAGGTATTAGGAAGCAGTGATACCATTGATAGAAAATTGGATCCCTAGGGCCAGTGATTTGGATGTCATCTATAAGGCTTCAAGGTTTGATAAAAATAATAGGCCCCAATCATTAAAGCCTACTCAAGCCTTGGTTAAATCATTACAAGGTTTTCAGATCCTACCAAATGATTTGAGTAGGAAGATCAGGGAATTGGTGAAGAATTTTAATGATTGGGGTAACACATTGTTACCAGATATAATTGATGAGCAAGGGAAAATCAGGTCACTCCAGCAGTGGCATGATCGAGCAAGTGAAGTCATCAACGATCAAATTAAATTAATTTGTGATCACTTAGATTATGACTTGTTGGTGAGTTGTATGGATAAAATCATTAGTACCTGCTCATTTTTGGAAGCTTTTGAAAGAGATGTAAATTAGGTAGTGGTAAAATACACACCTTATAATGCCAAGGTGAATGAGGTGATTAATTTTGACTGGCCGACTGATGAAGGATACCAGAAATGGGTAACTAAATATTTGACTAAGGAAGAGTAAAAGGAATGGAGTACTAACAGGTGGTAAATCGGATGTTGCAGTTACAATGGTTTCCAATTTTTCTTTTATGGCATTCTCGTCGCGGGTTTCTTATGGTTTTTTGTTGTTGCATCAACTTTTCTTAGCTGACATGATGAACAAGAATATTCTCCAAGGTGATGGTTGTTGTAACAATTTTTGGAATATCACCAGTTGTGACAACTAGCTAGTGACGTGTACTTTATGGCTCGATGCTTGTTTACTCCTTCATTTTCTATAAGAAGGATTTCAAGGCCAAAAGTATGGGTTAGCAAGTTAGATAATTTTTTTAGTCTAGGTGAAGTTGCAAAGCAAATTGTAAAGTCTGATGGTTTTAAAGAGAAATACAATTTAGGTTCTAAGTTATTCTATAATCGGTTTTGAATTCATGGGGATTTAATGTTGTATAACAGTACTAGCATTTGAGTTGAAATGATAAATTCAAACTCATGTCTCTCCACT
This sequence comes from Sequoia sempervirens, assembly GCA_007258455.2. NCBI lineage: Eukaryota > Viridiplantae > Streptophyta > Pinopsida > Cupressales > Cupressaceae > Sequoia > Sequoia sempervirens. The sequence goes on along the minus strand of VDFB02009586.1, from coordinate 86,804 downwards.
GTACATGCATATCCGAATTTTGAATAAGATGACTAAGGGTTGCTTCATTCATCTCACTGTTGTGGTGTGTATAATCCTTATTTTAGCTTTAATTCAAGGAATTAAATAAAATTCTTGAATGGGATTATAGGCGGATATGTTCTGTATAAGGATTTGATAAGTAGTATTGGGTGAGAATGCACATTGATGAAATTGTAATGCAATATTGTCAAGGATCTTATATGTTATATATTAAATCTGTCATAATGCTTTAGATGCTTAAGAATTTGACTCCTGAAATGGATATATGGCACTGATCTAAGTTGTACTTATTTGTGTAGTTCAATAATTTTTTGTCTTTGCCTAGAGCTTGCTACAAATTGCAAATTAATGACTATATTTTACTATGGATTGTGTTGTAGTTATCTCATGCTCCACGTAGTTGATATTATCGGTGAACAACCAATTTTATTTGATATTATCTTATTGTGTTGAGCTATTCAATGGGATTATTTGTTATGTGTTAATGTTGTTTATGATATTGGTGCAAAGGTTGTAAACACATTAAGGGATCACCCTCCCCAGTCTTGCAGAGCCCAAAGTGTAGGAGGATTTTTAAAGTCCACGTCAATTGGTCCAAGTCCTTCGATCTTCCCTTGATTGGAATTGGAAATCCCATAGGTAGATTAGAAGACTAACCTGGTTACAATATAAAAAAAAACCAACACCCTCTACCTTTAACCCTAAACCCTAAACCATTAACCCTTAAACTCTAAACCCTTAAACCCTCTACCCTCTATCTCTATCCCACTCCCTCCCTCCCTCCCTCTCTATCTCAAGTCTCGCCCTCCTACCCCCTCTCCCTCTCTCAAGTCTCTCTCTCTCTCACTCACTATTATCTCCCTCGCCTCTACCCTTAACCCTCTAACCTCTATCTCTCTCCCACTCCCTCTATCTCTCTCTCACTGCATCCCTCTATCTCTCTCCCCTCTACCTATTGGTTGTTTTTACTGTAACCAGGTTGGTCTTCTAATTTACCTATGGAATTTCCAATTTCAATCAAGGGCAACTCGAAGGACCTAGACCAGCTGACAAGGATTTTAAAGACCTCCTACACTTTGGACTCTGCAAGACCCGGGAGGGTAATCCCTTAATGCATTTACAACCTCTGCACCATTATCGTAAACAACATTAACAACAACAGATAATCTCATTTAATAGCTCAACATAATAGCATAATACTAAATATAATTGGTTGTTCATCAGTAATATCAACTATTGGGAGCATGAGATAACTACAACACATTCCACAGTGTAAAATAATCATTAATTTGCAATTTGTAGCAAGCACTAGGTAAAGAAAAACAAAATACCGAACCATACAAATTAGTACAACTTACATTAGTGCCATATGTCCATTGAGGGAGTCAAATTCATAAAAATCTAAGGGTTTATGATAGATTTAACACATAACATATAAGATGCTTGAGAACATTGCCTTACAATTTCATCAACATGTATTCCAACCCAATACTCATTATCAAATCCTTATACAAAACATATCCACCGAAAATCCCCATTTAAGATGTTTTGAATGCTTTGTGATACCAAAAGTAGAAGAATAGTTGCTTTATTTTGATCAAACCATGGCAGTAGATTCCATGGCTACCATTAAAGCTTACTCGCACGCTGGACAAACGACTCTAATCGCATTTGATGCAAATTCAAATATTAGCCATCGATCATTCACCTTGGTGAGATCATTAGACGGGTACCTTCAAAGCAAACTGACATAGTCTCCACCATGGAAATAAGGGGCCCACTATACTACTCATTACCAAGGAGATCCACGTGGTGCCCACCCATGATATCGCAATCAATAAAGACCTCACAACTTTTCATCACGTGATGGCAGGCAACTGTGGATCTCAACAATCAGCAATCCTGTTTGTTGAACACAGTCACTAGCCTTGTTATTAACCATCGAGCTTTCTACCGAGATTATAACATCTTTGTTGATTTAAAACACATGCATCTTATAACTACTTTAGTAACCCACGACATAATGTATTAAAAATGCATCAAAGTATTTATCATTCTTTTGGCTTCATCAGATGAGACATGTGGCACTTGCCCGTGATATCACGATCAACAAAGATAGTGTGGTGGGGTCATCGTGGGATGGCGGGGAATGGCTGAGATCACACGATGATTGATCTACGACCATGCGAACTTGTCCCTCTGCAAAATAAAAAAATTTATTAGGGGAGAGGGTGCAATAGTCATGTGGGGTCCAATAGTCGTGCACTCAATCGTGATGATAATACCCAGTCTTACCACATATTTATACTATATATTGTAAATAAACAATCCAAATGTAAATAAAGAAAAAACCAAATGTTGATAAAAAATTGACCCATACTTGAACACATGAAAACCTCTAAATGTTATATGAAAAAAACATAAATACATTCATGAAGAAGTGAAATAAATTTTTTTGTTTCAAATAAAATATCACAACTCTCCACTATAAGTATATCATTTAAAAAATAAAATGCTCATTTAATAAAATAAGACACTCATTTAAACAAGTATTGTTATCATAGTGAAAAAATATTGTTCTTATGTGTACAACAATTGGGGTAGCAATGTACAAGAATTGGATAATTTTATATTAATAGTTTTCCTTATCACAAATATAAAAGGTGAGCACAATAAATAACATGTATTTTAACATTAAATGTGAAGGATTTTCAAAAAGTTTTAGTGTTCAACTATTGGTCCATTTTTGTTTAATATAAGTTGTATTTTAAATAATTATGTGTTGTTTTTATAACAACAAATACGCTTTTTGTGTTCAACTATTAGTCCATATGTGTTGATATAAAAGGTAGAGATATCAAAGATTTATGGTTATCAATAAGTATTTGGTCCACTTAGGTTGTATATTAATTTTAATTTAAATAAAAATATCATATTCTACAAGCAACAAATGATATTTTTTTGGTTCAACTATTGGGGGTTTCATGATTAAGTTTTGGTCGAACCTTTAAAAAGTCAAAATTTAGACACTTCTCAAAAGATCTACCGATGTGGTGAGTTGCATGATGAGTCGCGTCTCCAAACCTTAGTTATAGATAAATAAGAGACCAGTCTACATTTCAAAAAAAAAAATGAAGGTTCTACAATATTCCAATCAATTGCTACATGTTGAGAAAGTTAGCCTGCACAACTAATGGGCCCTCTGTCAGTCTCTCTCTCTCTCACTCACTCTCTTTATCTCTCTCCCCTCTACCCTTAACCCTAAACCTTAAACCTTAACCCTTAAACTCTAAACCCTTAAATCCTCTACCCCTCACCCTCTCTCTCTCTCAAGTCTCCCTCCTACCTCCTCTCCCTCTCTTAGGTATCTCTCTATCTCTCACTCACTCCATCTATGTTTCTCCCCTCTACCCTTAAACCCTAAACCCTAAACCCTTAAACCCTAAACACTTAAACCCTCTACCCTCTACCCTTAACCCTTTCTCCCTCTATCTATCTCCCACTCCCTCCCTCTCTCTCTCTGAAGTCTCTATGTACTAGCACCACTCCCTCTCTCAGGTCTCTCTCTCTCCCCTTCCTCCCCTCTTCCCCTCTATATCTCTCCTAAGTCTCTCTCTCCTCAATCCTTAAATCCTTTCCTCTACCCTCCATCTCTCTCCCACTCTCCCTCTCTCTCTCTCAAGACTCTCCTCCTAACCCCTCTCCCTCTCTCGGTCTCTCTCTCTCACTCCCTCCTCTCTCTCTCTACCTTTAACCCGTCTAAACCCTTAACCCACTCTAAACCCTTAAAACCCTCACCCTCTACATAACCCTCTCCCTCTATCTCTCTTCCTCCCTCCTCTCTCTCTCTCAATAATTTCCTCCTACCCCTCTCCCTCTCTCGGTCTCTGCCTCACTCACTCCCTCTATCTCTCTCCCTCTACCTTTAACTCAAACCCTAAACCATTAACCCTTAAACTCTAAACCCTTAAACCCTCTACCCTCTGCTTAACCCTATTCCCTCTATCTCTCTCCCACTCCCTCCTCCCTCTCTCTCTCTCAAGTCTCACCCTCCTACCCCCTCTCTCCTCTCTTAGGTCTCTCTCTCTCTCTCACTCACTCATCTCCCTCCTCTACCCTTAACCCTCTACCCTCTATCTCTCTCCCATCTCCCTCCCCTCTCCCCTCTCTCTCTCTCTCTCTCTCTCTCTCTCTCTCACTCTCACTCACTCACTCTTATCTCCCTCCCCTCTACCCTTAACCCTCTACCCTCTATCTCTCTCCCACTCCCTCTCTCTCTGACTAAATCCCTCTATCTCTCTCCCCTCTACCTGTTGGTTGTTTTTATTGTAACCAGCTTGGTCTTCTAATTTACCTATAGAATTTCCAATTCCAATCAAGGGAAGCTCGAAGGACCTATACCAACTGATGAGGATTTTAAAAACCTCCTACACTCTGGGCTCTACAACACCTAGGAGGGTGATCCATTAATGCATTTACAACCTCTGCACCATTATAGTAAACAACATTAACAACAACATATAATCTAATTTAATAGCTCAACATAATAGCATAATACTGAATAGAATTGGTTGTTGATCAATAATATCAACTATTTGGAGCATGAGATAACTACAACACATTCCACAGTGTAAAATAGTCATTGATTTGCAATTTGCAGAAATTGCTAGCTAAAGACAAACAAAATACTGAACCATACAAATTAGTACAACTTACATCAGTGCCACATATCCATTGAGGGAGTCTAATTCAAAAAAATCTAAGGGTTTATGACATATTTAACACATAACATATAAGATCCTTGAGAACATTGCTTTACAATTTAATCAACATGTAGTCTAACCCAATACTACTTATCAAATCCTTATACAGAACATATCCACCTACAATCCCATTCAAGTATTTTAATTAATTCTTTGAATTAAAGCTAAAAAAAGGATTATACACACCACAACAGTGAAATGAATGAAACAACCCTTGGTCATCTTATTCAAAATTTGGATATGCATGTACAGTGGAGACACATGAGTTTGAATTTATCATTTCAACTCAAATGCTAGTACTGTTATACAACATTAAATCCCCATGAATTCAAAACCGATTATAGAATAACTCGAAACCTAAATTGTATTTCTCTCTAAAACCATCGAACTTTACAATTTGCTCTACAACTCTACCTAGACTCGACCAAAAAATATCTAACTTTCTAACCCATACTTCTAGCCTTGAAATCCTTCTTATAGAAAATAAAGGAGCACACAAGCATTGGGCCAGAAAGTATCTCTCATTTCACATGCTTTTCTTCACAAGACTCTTGAGGACAACAACTATACCTTCTTTATTTCTCATCCTACGCCCTATTCATGCATCCTACAATTACAACAATATACATGGGCCCTCTTACACAAGCTACAGTAATCACAAAAAGTGTAAGAACCCCTTTATATCATGTTTGGACTATAAAACCCTCAAAAACAAGGTAACCGGGCTGTATGCAAAGAAATAAAGCTTTCTAACTCAAATCAATGCCTTAAGCCCTCAAATCAGATTCAAATCAAAGCTAACACATATATTCATGACGTAGAATTGATTTCACATCAAAATATGGCTGCATGTGACTGTACAATGCTGCATAATGAAGAAAAACATAGATTTTTGAATGTCAAGAGCTTGTATTTTAAATCCTCAACCATCAACAACCATTACAATAATCACTTTATCCTTTTAAAGACCTTTACATGTCAACCATTGAACAACCACCTCTACAACTAACATTTTAATCTTTTATGATCACATGAAACATAAAACACACTAATTTCAAAGTTGTTAACATCACTATTGAAATGTTTTAATTTTTTGACCTTTCATACATTAAAAAGTACATCATTAAATTAATTATGTAATGGCATAAAAATTAAAAAATCATGAATTAATTATATAACCACATAAGTCAAATATAATTCTATCAAGAAATTAATATCAAATAGATAATATAATCGCATAACTCATACATTTCAATGTCATTGATCTTCTTCTTCATCCAACTCTTTGTCTGTATCATCCGATCCAGATTTGACATTGTAAGGATTGGTCATATCATCATCATCATCAATATCAATTTTGATAATGTCATCATCCACACGGATATCATATTCATTAACAGTAACTCCTACATCATCATGATCTAGTTCCTCCTCTTCGACATTTCATGAGGGACATCATCAACTAACTGTTGATCTAGATCATCATCTACATCATCTTCTAGTTCTTCGGTATCTTCTTCTTCCACCACATTATACTTTATTGGCCTTCCTCTTGGATCATGATCATCATCTACATTATCTTCTAGTTCTTTGTATGCCTTCTCAAGTATAGGTAAATCATGAACATCATAAAATTCATCTTGATCATCATGATCAGCTCTGCCACTAAATGTGTCATGGATCAATGTAGTCGTACCATCATCTTCAACTATTTTTTCTAGTGCATGATCATCTTGTTCCATAGGATCATTAACTTCATCTTCGATATTCACAACTCCATATTCATCTGCTTGCAAAACCACATTCTCTGGGCCGTGATAATCCATATCATCTACCCTAGGGTGCCCCACCTTTATAATAATGATAGACACAAATAAACCATGATCATGATCAAGTGATTATATATATATATAAAATGTTAAAATGATATAAACATTTACAAATTCAATAAATATAAACACATATAATAAACAACTTACCAATGGACGATAATCATGCCCCCCTTCAACGTGACCATGCCACCTACAATGTTTCTCAACTATTGTGATTAAAAGTCATCTCATCTTTAAGCCCTTGCAATTATTCCAAGGACAATAACATTTCCCAACACCCTTTCTTTTCAATCTATCCCACAATCTATCAAGTGTCTCTTCATTTTGTTCTAGACTAATATTATCTGACATGATTTTTCTTTACCAAACTTAACTATTTAGATCTTCAAAAAATATCAAACTCACACTCCAATAATTTTTATTCATAGAAAGGTAACAAAATCTAATAATTCTAATATTTTACACCAAAAAAATTTGGCATGCAACCACCCCTGCAAAAGAGAAGATAGTTTGAAGTTAATGACCCCAAAAAACACTTTAAAATGCTAATTCCAAAACTTATTAAATTCTAATTTTACTATGATTTCCAACCGTTAAGACTCCTAAAATTAGAATATTGAACTTGATCGCAAACTTCCTACAACGATGGAGGTAGTGAGCTAGTAAGAGCAAGTGACCCATTCCTAAGGAGTAACAAGTCAAAATCATCATTGCTAATGTCAATATGAATTTATCCTTTTAGTTAAAGATGCAATGTGTCACTTATTATGACAAGATTATCCCTAGGGCCCTCAACATTGAGAGAGCTCTAATCGCACAAGGAAGCACACACTAGTAGAATTTGGCAAATAAATGTCTAGGTGACTAAAAATTTTAGTCACAACAACTAAAAATGACTAAATAATGCTCATTTCTTGTAACTCAGCTATAAATGAGTAAATAAATTACTAGTTTGGTCATTGATTAAAAATTATTTAGTCACACAAATAAAAATGACTAAATAGTTAGTCATTTATTTAGTCACAATCCATTTGAATAAATCATTTAAGGAATCAAGAATATAGTCTGCCAAAATACTCTAAAACTTTGATAAACATACCCTAAAAAAATTTTCAAAATCTTATTTTCAGGCATAGCCCACCATAATGGAGTTTTCATTTTAATAAACATACTCTAAAACCTTCGTCAAAACATTATTTTCAAGCATAGACCACCAAAATGGAGAAGTGTTTCCGTAAATAATGACAAAGAATGACGAGGAGATGTGTTTGAAAGGATGCATATGATTCATTGCTGTTTATCTCATTCCTACTCTGCTCAACAAATCTTACATTTTTCCCGCTACTATTTTTAATCTGGGTATTTACTTGACATATATTTGCATAATATCAAATTCCTTCAGAGGCTTTTGAAGTATCAATGTATCCTATATAGGGTTTAGAATGATTTATTTTAATTAAAAAAAAAATAAATGATGTATTTCCCTATAATTAGATAATGTGGAGATCTCCTAAATTTTCCCCAACACACTTTCCTCTTTGGCACTATATTCATTACTCTAGCTACTAGGGTTTTTCATGTGACATCTTTAATATCTTCATGACTGTGGCTTTTAAATAGATCTCAGTCTTTTCTTTAATCCTTTTCATGGTAACCCTTGAGTTCCATAATCCACCTTCAATCTCTTCAAAGAATGGTGTCTTAAGCTAGACTGCATAGTATGCATATAAAGCAAGTCCTTCATACCTGCCATTGTTCCAAACCACCACTCATTGCCTTGCTTAAAATGTTGCCTCCATAAGCAAAATAGCATGTTTTAAAATCATGGTTGCCAGTGATTGACCATTAAGGTCACCACTTTCATCATGAAGATACAATGAGATTTTTTTCTTCAAACTCAAAGCATTATGCAAGATAACATTGTGAATTGTTTGTTGTGTATGATTTGATTTTCTTGCACATTTACTGATTTGCTAACTTCCTTTAAGACTGGGTATTGCACCCTCAGCTGCAATCTCAAACAACTCACTCACTATCACTTGAAGATTCCTTTCATGAGCATCCTTTTATAAAATCAAACTATGCCCTATAGACTGCCTACTTACTACAGGGGACTCATTGTTTCATGGTATTGTAGTTCTTAAGATCCTTCAACCTTATTGACACTACTTCACAGTCCACAAGGTATTATTCACTATTCTCCCATCTTTGATGAGTCTCTAAACATTGCTCAAACATGCAATCCACTACCTCCATTACACTTTAATGGCTAAGAAGAAACATTGAACCTATGATTACCACTGTTACTTCATTTAGACAGTCATTCCCTAATTGTATTTTCCTTGTCTAACACTACCAAAAGCATTTGAAAAACCCTTAAGATCAGCAAGGGGGTAAGGAAACTCACTATTAAAATATCCACTTTACTATGCAAGGTTTGAGCTTTATTATCTTGTCACTGCTCAGCCTCTTTTTTACTATCACATCTCAAGTGACTGTCATTCTTCTTACCATAGATTGCATCTACAAATGTCACTAAGCTACATAGTGTGCTTGTTATTGGCTACAATCTTTAGATTGCAAGATTTTGTTATTTTCTACAATGTCTCAATCTTTTTGGTATTGCAACCTCACTAATTTGCTATAGTTATTGTTTATGTTTCTACGGAGGCCTAGGGTTTGTACCCTAATCATGCTCTTACCAATGCTTTTGTCGATATTAAAAAACAACTTTAAATCTTGGGTCAAAAAATTAGTTGTCTTGACAAAGTTGTGGTATGATCTTGGATTGTCTCCTAGAGTGTGTGGGAAGCTTGTGTTTGATCATTAAGGTATGTAAACCTGATCAGGGAAATGTATCCTATATATCATGGGTCTTGCTTTAATACTTTCCATAATGGTTATTAGCAGATCACATTATTATAGTTTGTGGTAACCCAAGATTGCATTCAAGTATGTAACAAACTTGGTTTGTAGTTTAAGCTATACACTTTTAAGTAACATTCATAAGGTTTAGAAAATATTGATCACTCTCTAGAATAGCCCATTAAACATGGGTTGTGCTTGAATGCACTACATAATTGATCTAACACAACCACTCTACATATCAACCATAGTTATAGGCTCTTTATTGCAGCAAGAGGTAATCACTCTTTGATCGTGCTATAATTACATCCTAACCTGTTAAACTTGAGACAACCTGAATACACCCAATGATGATTGACACCTACATTATACAACCTGAATTAACTAAATTATATGAGTGCCTCCATTTCTATCACAACATAGCCACATTAAACTTGGGTCACACATGAATGCATCTTGTATTTGTTATAGCACAACTATGCCACATGACCAATAGAGTTATGGATCACATAATTACAATCACAAGAATCTGTTCCTTGGTTGTGATCTTATGGTGATTCCACACAACAAAATTTAGACATGAAATTCTCAAAACCCTAAACCTCTAAAAATGAAATCTGGTGAGATTTTGCTTTAAAATATGATTTTCAAACTTGGAACTAAAAATCTGACTTCATAACTGAATTCTACAAAAATAAAATGACTACCCTCAACCTGGCGATATCTTCTTGAATTTTTTCTGATTTTTCCCAAGAAAATCGTCCTTAGTTCTCCACAAACTATCTCAAGTAGAGAAAAACACTATCGCAATAAATCAGCGAACTCACTTTTCTTTATGTCGAACACTCGCAATAAATCAATGAACTCACTTTTCTTTATGTCGGCAACAATTTGAATTTTTTCTATTTTTCATGTTTGTCAAAATTTTGATGAAACTGATAGTCCAAATTTCGACGAAACCCAGGTTCATCAAAATTTTGATGAACGTCGGGGATAAACTTTCAAAAAATTGAAAATTACACATCAAATCCCGATGATACATCAAATTATACATATTTCGTTAGACATTTTCATCGGATTTTGTAGTCAAATTATTTAGTGTTCCCATTCCATAGCATAAATGGGAGAGTATGTCCATGGATTTCATCACCAAATTATGTAAAGTGCAAGGAAAAGACTATAGTTATGTTATAGTAGATAGATTGACTAAGTATGCTCATTTCTTCACCATCTCTAGTGACTAAAAATCTTTCCAAGTTGCAAGAATATTGGTAGTGATAGAGACAACTGGTTCCTCAATAATTTTTAGAAAGGGTTATTCCACTTGCTATGTGCCAAGCTCACTCCTAGCACAAGATATCATCCACAAGCTAATGGGAAAATTGAGATTGTGAACAAGTGATGAGAAGGATACTTGAGGAATTATGCTACGAGTCAGTAGGTGACCTAGATCAAGTGACTATATTTGGGAGAGTATTTCTACAACACAACTCATCACATGTCCATTGGTATGTCTCCATTTAAAGCACTCTTCATTTATGATGCATTAATCTTTGCAAAATCAATCCTCGTAGATAGTAGAGTTTTGGAAACAAGTGATTTGGTAAATCAAATTCAAGACATCTTGAGAACTCTCAAGGATTGTTTGCAAGTCACCCAGAATCAAAAAAATATGTATACATATAGGAAGCACACAAAAATATCATTTGAGGTGGGAGATATGGTATTTATAAGGTTGTAACCCTATAAATAGTCTTCCATCAAGAAAGGTGGAGTGGAGAAGCTCAAGCCTAAGTTCTATGGGCCATACAAAATAATTTAGAAGGTTAGAGAAGTTTCTTAGGAGGTGGAAATTTTGGAAGACATCAAAATCCATAATGTTTTACATGTTTCATGTCTAAAGAAGGTTTTGGGAATATATTCCCTACTGCTGAGCTACCACTACTATATGATGGGGGGAATTTCATCCTTATTCTAGAAGATGTGATTGATACTAGGGTAAACAATATAAGGAATCAAAATGTAACTCAGTATCTTGTCTATTGGAAGGACTTTCCAATTGAATATGCTACCTAGGAAGGGCCTAAAATTCTAGAGCATTCAAATTTGCATTTCTTGAGGAAAAGCAATTTTGGGAAGGGAGGATTTGTCATGTCCATTTTTTGGAAAGAAAATTGTAGAGTGCAATCTCACAATCCTACTACATTCCTCTACAAAAGCACAATTTAGCTTGGGGATTGAAACATAACATCTATAGTAATGGCCTCATAACATATCAAGAGTTTGAGGAAAAAATACCATATATCAGAAATATATCAGCATCAAAAGATCACCAGTTTAGGCTCATTGTACCAGAGAAAAGTAGATTCCAAGAATCCCTCTGCACTCCTTCGTATTAGCACATTCTATCTTGCGGTTTGGAACATAGCATCTATGATTTTAGTTTCACATCATATCCAAATCTTAATAGATATGGATTGAGTATCAAAAATATATTGCTATCAGAAGACAACTATGCTAGTTAATTGATGCCTACTTTTGTAGGCTTAAAGGATAAAACACCTTTGGATCATGCAGTAGCAACAATGAAGTTATAGGAAGTACGAAGGAGCTAGGAAATAATGTGGAAGGTTATATAGGGTGGTGTGCTAATTCCAAAGGAATATACCTTGGCCTTAAGGCCCACCTAATATAGTGTACTGAATTTTTTTAAAAATTTTGGGCTTTGGTGCCATTTTGGGCTCAAGGATGACCTATTCCTTAAGGGAAATTGTTAGCATATAAATGTATGAATTAAATTCATGTAAGGGTATCAAATTCTAATGTCATTCTCTTTTATTTTTGAACACTTTTGTTCTAATTCCTTTTGTGGACAAAAACCCATAGGAGTTTTTGTTCAGTGGACGAAAACCCAATGTTCACTAGGATCAAAGGATGGAATTCCTTTGGTTCCTGAGGGTATTCTCATTTAGCGATTGCATATGAGCTTCAAGTATTATGTAAGGAAGTTAGTAATATTGTTTTTGATCTGTAGAAACCTTGTACATTATTTTAGATCATTGTTGTGAGTTATAATTGATATATCATTTATGTGAATTAGATTATCAAGTTTATCAATTTATTGGAGTATTATCTTTGTGTTCACATGTTGCATATTGAATATAATTGCAAACCAGTCTTTGTTAAAATTACATAGTAGGGGAATTATAGCTATTCCCATTGGTGGTCTGCCATTTGGTAGGTGATGGGGTCCCAACTAAGCTCAATTATGACTAGGAACATAAAACATTCCAAGAACTCATGATAATTTGATGTAACTAATAGGATGTTGGTCCACATAGAGACGATGATCACCTTGTAGGGAAATACATCTGTCTCGACAGAGGTAAATAAGATGACAAGAATTTAGTTTTCTATGAAAGAATCATATGTAAGAGAAAATAAGAATGCTTGAAGGTATTTTGATTTGAAAATTTTTCCAGCTAATAATAAATAGCATCCGTAATGGTGTCTACAATGTCCATTTTGCAAAAAATTCCCTTGGTCATCATTTTCAGGTGGAATATTGCACCTAATTGGTAGTCATGTACATCAACATCCAAATCCATCCCAAAGATGAATGTCAACATAGATAGGGTTTCCCTCATATCTAGTGCCCATTGGGGTTGAGGGGAAGACAAAGCATCTCTTTTATTTTTGTTGCACTTATCTCCATGTTTACTTGGTTGCCCCTGATAATTCTAGCATTGGCATCATATTTTTGTGCACATAGAGCAATAAGTTTTGAGCACGAGTACAAAAGAGGAATCATATATTATTCTAGGGTAGAGCTCCAAGACTTGAAGTTGAAAGAATCAATCTCACCCTTGAAAACCTTTATGATCATGCTAGCATGAGAAACCTCTCTTATGAATTTTGGGTTCTTAGCTAATTTGGGATCAAAGATGCCATATACATAGTCAAGGACCAATGTGTGATCCCTATAAGGTCCCTTTGGGATAATTTTTACTTTTGGCATAATGGGATTTGGTAGTACAAATGTAGATGCATATGATTTGACCCTTGCAAATGGAGGAGGAAGCTCTCTGATATTTTCTAGACCATGGGACTTTAATTTTCAATACCTACGACTAGATGAAACCCCAAAATGCTTCATATTTACACTCTCCTCAAAATATCCTTTGTTGCTCCTTGAAAGATATGATTTACTGAATTCTTTCTACAATTCTACACTCAATATTGCACTAAATTCTTCATTGAAGGTTCTCTACTTGGCTTAATGCTCTTGAAACTTTAGGATGTTAAAATGTTTTATCTGATGAGGAGTTGAGCATTTAACAATTATCACTTTAATGCAATCACTACGTAGATTTTTGGGTTTTTTTCTCATTAATGAAAAGGACCTAGACAACACACTTAAGGAGTCACTCCTGAAAGATTTGGAAATATTTTTTAGGGGAATTCATGAAATTGCGGTTGATTTGACCATTAATTGTAGAGAGTTGGGGTAGATAACTATCTTTCATAGAGGGTTTCAAAAAGAGAGGAGTCAAGGCATGGACAGCTGACAATGGCCAAAGGAAGGACAAAAAGTTGTGTCAATAACACTTATTAGCAAAAAGGAAGCAACAAAAAGAAAGGGAAAGTAACTAATTATGTATAAGGGAAGTTGATAAATTAGTCAAAATGCTTCAAGTGGATCTCGTTAACCAAAATATCTAAGGCATTTCCTTTCTCATCCACAAACTAAAATGCATTGCCCAACCTATTACCAATAATGTGGAAAGGTCCTCTTCAAAATGAATAAAAATTTTCATGTTGACCTAGTCGTGCATCCCTTTCCTCATATTTTAAAACCAAGTCTCTAGGCTTGAAGCCTGGGTCAAAGGTCTTCTTATCAAACCATCTCTTCACTATTTGTTAACAGTCAATTATGGCATCACTAGCATGCTATCTCACTTCCTAAAGGATTAGAAACTCTGTTAACCTAACTTCCATAGCTCCATTTTATTCTATTTCAAGAGCTTTCAATAACTATAGAGCAGGAATCTCCATCAAAATGGGCATAACCACTTCTATCTCATAGACTAGCTCATAAGGGGACATATTTGGGATCTACTTAGGAGTGATCTGATTAGCCCATAATGTTGAATTAATGTGTTTGTGTTACTCCCTCTATCGATCAATGCCCATTCTCTTGATTAATCTTAGGAGGTTTTTATTTGTGACTGAACCAACCCATTCCCTTGCGAGCAGTAGTTGGATGAAGTTTTGAGGAAAATCCCATTTTTTTGTGCAAATTTTGAGATCCCTGATCCAAGAAATGCCCTTACCTTTTTTAATATGATTGTCTTTGGAGGGTCAAACCTTGTTACCAGTTCCTCCAAGAAGTCGAGGATCACTTTTTCAGTTGCTTCCTTCAAAGGAGTGGCTTTAGTTTACCTAGTGAAGTAATCCATTGTTGTGAGTATCCACTTATGTCTTATGCTAGACATGGGATTGATCATCCCAATGAAATCCAAGCCCCACTGTGCAAAATTATTGACAATCACTATCAATATCAACAACATGGTTGAATTCTTTCACTTCCTTGTGAAAAACTAGCATTGTTGGCACCTTTTGACTGCTTGAAAGGAATCTGAAAACAATGTTGGCAAATAATCGACACACATGATTATAATTTTGGTTGTTTTCACCAAGAAGTGACCACCCGAGGGGTTGAAATGCATATCCTATAGGATTTTGTTGGCTTGATAATCATTGACACGTCTAAGGAATATTTTGTCGAAGTTCCTTTTGAAAAGGAATCCCTAAACTAGTGTATAACCAGCTCCTTGTAGCCTATATAATCTCCTATTATGCATGAGGAGATCATCTAGATACTAAATAGTCTCCTTAAATTGGGTCCTATCAGTGACCCAAGACCCATCAATTTTATATTGGCTCGCCAAATAAATTTTTGGTGTATCTTAAACATCTATCGGGACATCTGCACATTGTGCCAAATATTCACAAATCTCCCTTCCTCAGATAACCTTGGTCACTTAGACTTTGAAATCATATTATAGGGTCGTAGTGGTCTAATTGAATCTCTTGACTATGATTTCTCTCTCCATGATGTATGCTATGATGATGGAATGTGCCACATATATCATTATCTAACTCCCTGCCACCAAGTGCCTAAACTTGTTGAGACCCTTGATGATGGTGAAATCCTACTTCTCAAAGAAGTTGTACTTAGTTTCATATCCTTGTAGGGTTCTTGAGTAGAACTCAATTGGGTGCTTACCTTTTTCTTCATCCACTTTCTAAGTTAGCATGTATACCAAGCTATGTTCACTCCCATAAACATACATGAAAATGTCCTTAGAGAAGTTGGAATTAACTTGCATGGGAGTAGTGGATATTACCTCCTTTATCTTATCAAATGATATCTTCCCTTTAGTGGTCCATTTTAAATTTTTGTCCTTCTTTAACATTAGGGTGATGGGCCTTACGAGCCCCACAAAGTTAGATATGAACCAACTAACGAAGTTGATTTTTACGAGGAAAGATTAGACTCCCTTTTTGTTTACTAGTAGGGGTAAGTCCCTAATGGCCTACACTCTCTCCAGATCAATGGATATACCTTGTTTACATACCATGTATCCTCTTAGCTTACCTTACGACACTCTGAAGACACATTTCTCAGTGTTGAGGGATCCCCCAAATTCTTGGCACCTTTGAAAAATATTCTCTAGGTGATCAAAACAATCCTCCTTTTTCTTGGAGAATATTGTGAGATCATCCAAGTAGGTGAGGATAATTATTTTGATCAATCCCTGGAAGGCTATGTCCATGGCTCACTGGCAAGTAGCTCTTGCATTGAAAAGGTCAAAAGGAATTTTAATATATGTGAAGGTCCCCCACTTTGTAGTGAAAGTGATTTTATGTTGGTCTTCTTCTGTAAGCCATACTTGGTTATAGCCCAAGAAAGCATCGAGTAAAGAGACAAAAATTGTCCCTACAACTATTTGGATGATTTTCTCCATGGAGGGGAGGGGGTAGTGGTATTTTAGGGACACCTTTTTCAAGTCCCTGAAATCCATACAGAGTCTAATTTCATCATTTTTCTTTCTTACAAGAACTAGGTTAGACACCCATGTTGAATGCTTGATGGGGTATATGATCCTTGAATAAATTAGTTTCCTTAGCTCTTGATCCATAAGGGATTCAACCTTTGGATTTACTAGCCTTTTCCTATGGAAAATTGGTTTAGCCTGCTCAACCAAATCTATGGTGTGTTGGATAACCTCATAGTCATACCCATTCAAGTCATCATAGATCTAGGCCACAACCCTTTCATAATCATTGTAGAAGGATACCAATAAATCCTCATCCTTTTGGGAGACTTCTTTCCCAACCTTCAATTTTCTTCCACCTCCTAGATATCAAGCTTAGACTAATCACTTTTTTCACAACAAACTTCCTTTTGTCATTCCTCACATCATCAAAATCAAACAAATTCTATATGGTGATTAGTCCCTTTGGAGGTTTGTTGGTCTTGCGTTGTATGATTTGATCCTTGTAGGCCTCTACAATCATTGGCTACAAATTCTCCACACTTGCATAATTTTTGGAGAAACATGGCAATCTAAGCATTGCTTTTGAACACTTTCCAATTCTAATCATTGTTTGGGATAGCAGGTCTGATAATCATGCACAACACATGCTCATTTGTTAGCATATTGGTCATTGGGTCAAACTATGAACCAATGATTGTCATTTTGTTTACTTTTGCATTCAAAGACCGTAGGATGATTTGAATATTGAAGGAATCAAATGATTCAATTGAATGCCACACCCTATGGTGGTAAGATCTCATGTGAACATTCTTCAAAGCCACAATTCCTCTTGTTTCATTGTCAATTCAAAGTATTTGAATACCTTTAGCTACTTCAAAGCCATACACTCAACAAGGTTGAGGTTGTGGATGAAGGATTCATACTCAAATTCATTGTTTGTGAAAACAAATTGGAAGTAGAAATCTCTGATGGTTTCTTCCCTGGATGGATATACCAACTATATGTTGACTTTGAAGCCAGTTTTGCATTTTGCAACATCAAAATGTAGGGTCCAAAAACTTGACTCTATTTCAAGCTCATTTCTTTGATCCTCTTTCTTCTTCACGATCTCAGGGATGACCTAGTCCTCATCATGGATTACATAAGTACCGAGATCAGTGGCATCAAAGTTGTTGAATGTATTATTCCTTATAAATTCATTAATGAGGACCTTTTTCTTCTGAGCTCCTATTATCAACCACTCCTTCAAGCATTTCTATGTAATACATTTCTTTCTTTGAGAAATATGTATGTGGCACCTCAAAATTCATTATGGTGTCATCAATAATGTGTTGTGAGAGTAATGGCTTAGATATTACCTTCATTTTTTAGCCATATTTGGTCCTCAAGATTTAGTGAGACCAATCCAAAGATAAGTATCTTTCTATCTTGGATGTGAAATATCTTGATAAGCATAGTCCAAAGACTAGCGGAATTCCAATTACCACCACCTCTTGCAGCACTGTGATACTAGGACAAGAATATAAGGTTAGGGGAAGAGCCTTGATAGCACCTATAGTCTAAACCTTCCTCCCATCTAATTGTATTACTCCTTTACCTAAGGATTCATATTGAATTTACAGTGTATCCATAATTTTCTTGGGCATCATCATAGTACTAGCACTAAAATCAGTCATTAAATTATACAACTTATCCCCCACAATGAGAGTTAAATAAAAATGGTTAGGTTTTTTACTTTCCCTTACTTTGGAGTTGACAAATGTGGATGGCACATGGGCTTGCACATTCCCAATGGTCTATCTTTCTTTGGTTTACATTGTCTTCATTTCTGGGTTACTTCACATGGTCCTCTCTTAGTCTTCTAGTGCCTCCCATAGTAGATATTTATACTTATGGATTGATAGGAAGTCCTAGAGAGACACATTGGTTTGGGTCTTCTTTAGTTGTTTGACCATATTCAATGACCCTTAAGTTTGGACCTTAGGCTTTTTTGTTTAGTTTTGTACTATATCACTCCATTTTTTATATACCAGAGGTGATGGTTGAGGACCTGATTTTTTCTTGAAGGTCACTTTTAGCCTTGAAAAAACTTTTGGGCTTCATCCAACTTCTTCTTAGAGTGGGTGTGGGTGGTGCCACAATAGTGGTTTACACTTTTTGGGAGATCCTGATTTTTGGTGAAATTACATTTTTTAGAAAATATAATGATTTAAGCCTTGAAAAGTTCCATTTAAAGGACTCTAATTGAATATTTTTTGATCAAACCACTTTATACCAAGCCCCCTTGGATAGAACCCTGCTAATTTTAAACCATACCTATAACAAAGTCTCCTTTACACCTATCAAAATGCTGATAAAAAACCACTTTTGATTTTCCTTTTGGGGGATGAAATGAATTCATTTAAAGTTTATTTTTTGTAAGTATGTAGTCCTTATTATAAGCTTCCAAAAAAGTATAATTTAAATTAAATTAAATTTTATTATTAAATTTATTTTTTATTTCTTGTGAATGTAGGTTTTTCACGAAAATCAAGCTTTTGTTCTACATGTGGAAAAATAGAAAATTATGAATTTTATTTTTTAAAATATAAGTGCACTAGATATTGAAGTCCTTGATCCAACAAAAATAAATAAATTGAATTTTGATACATACAAAAAAGTTATGTGTTATACTGTATGTCTGAATTTTAATTGGTTTGACTTCAAAACTTGATTAAGGAAAAAATATTCAATAAAACACTATGAAACCAATTGGAAGCACTAGATATCATAGTTACAAATCTAAATTGAAAAAAAATAGAATTTTATTCTTCATAGAAAAAAATTTGTGTTATACGGTGAGTGTCACTCCTTAAAAATGGTGTTTAGTAAAAAAAACTAGTTTTTGAAGGAGATGGAAAAAGAAGTGCAATCTCATTCCAAAATTTTTGAAAAAAATATATTTAGAATATACAGACAGAATGTCACAAATCACTAGTTTGTATCATTTTCAAATTCAACATGGTTTAGCTGTTATAGGTGTTTGAAAGTGAAGATTTAGTTAGAAAAAAATAGTTCATTGTCCAGTTTGGCCAAAAATTGTAAACTAGTATTGTGGGATCACCCATGCAGTAGTTTGATTAGACCTGTGGGGCTTTCAACATAGGAATTTCATTTAGAAAGAATACATCCTTGCCTTCAACCCATGAGAATATCTCATATTCTGAGGCTATCTCCTCTTCCTACTCTAGGGACATACCTTGCACTTGAGCTATCTAGATGACATTCTCAACATTCGGGGACTGGTATCCATAAGAGGGTGAATCAAGCATGCTCCCTTATCTTTGTTTCTTGGTGAATCTTTACTACAAATTGCATCTAGGGTAATTTTGGGGTGTATGTGCATCATTATGTGGAAAACACCACTAATTTGAGTAATCTGCTAGGTTGTTTTGGGTGGAAACCAATTTCCTATCTGGATTTTATAGGATTACTTATAGGGGACTAGGAATCATGATGATTTGGCTTGTAGGTTACATCTGATGGTTTGGCCTCTGCCCTCCATAGTACTGGTTGTTTTGGTTATGTTGATACAACCTCCCACCTTGATAACTTTGAAAAAGAAATTCTAGAGGCATAGATTGTTGCATTTTAAGATTTATTATCTCATTAGAAAAGTTTCACAAAATTCTCTCCATATCATTCATCTCTGTAGCTAGTGATAATGAAGTGGCTACAGTGCTCATTTGAGCATTAAGATACACATACATGGGAAGAGTGTCTTCCAGGGTACTGGGAACCTCTTCTTGTGGTGACATTGATAGTTCTCAAAACATAGGAATTGGCAGTCGTGGGGGAAGCTTCCCAACATCTATCAAATTATTCTATACTTGGACAACTAGTTCATATGTATTTATGAGTATCTGGCCTCCAAGAGATTGGATCATTACAACTATATCTGAGTTGAATTCTTTGAGATAAAACTGATAGCCATTCCTATGAGTGGTCAAGCTACAACTAAGATTATTTTCCAAGTTTTATGGAACTTGGTATTAAAATCTATAATAGCCTTTTTTTGGGTTTTTTTGATAGTAATTAGTTGTTGGAGGAGAGATGATTGATCCCATTTCTCATTGAATCAGTTGAAAAACTTTCCTCCAAGTTGATCTTAGGTTGCAATGGAGGGGTGAAAAAGATGGATACCAGTCAAGAGCTCACCCTTTGAATGAGGAAGCAACCATCCTTAAGGCTACGTAGAGTGGAAATCCTTAATGGATCTCACAAAGTCACTAGGAAGAATAGGAAGGTAGTTTTTGAGTTGTATGTTCCACTAGTTTGCAAAAAATACAATGGATTTCATGTTTCATGTCTCTTGAGAGATATGGGACAATAATTTGTAATCTCTTTTGAATTGCCACTATTATATGAGGAGAGAAAACATAATTTGACACCTGAAAGAGTTATGGAAACAAGAGAGGAGAATCCAAGGAACAAAGGTATCATCAAGCACATAATCGAATTTGAAGATGCAACATGGGAAAGGACAAAAGATCACAACCATCCAAGTCATCATTGCTTGAGGAAAATAAATATTTTGGAGGGGGGGACTTGTAATGTCCCCTTTTGTAAAAATATAATTCACTAGTTTCGGTAAACCTGATTTTCTAAGTAGAAAATAAAGACTTGTAGATGAATCAAGAAATTTAGGTTTTCAAAGTGAATTAAATAAATTATTATTGAGTGATAAATTTATGAATATTCATAAGTCATATATTTGGGACCAAGTTGGGTGTGGATTTCTAGGAGAGCATGTTCATGGTAAAATTTGTGATTCTCATCTTGGCAATGAGAGTTACAAACTTTATGGTGACCCATCTTTTTGGTAGGAGTTACAACTTTTCAAATTCATCTTTCCCTCCCTTGGGCATGGGATTCGGGTGCCCAAATTGGTGTGGGTGGTGGTTTGATTTATTATTTCTTGTTTTCCAAGTTCGGTTTCATTTCTATTGATTTTCTTCTCTTCATAGGTTTGTGATTTTCTTCAGGGGCTGGTAAACCAATGAAAAAAGGATCTCCAAGGCAGGTAAAACAAAGATATTGAGGCTCAAAGATAGTGGTTTTGAGGGTCTCCAAGTGCAATTTCATCTAGAGATTACCATTGTGTTGAAAGCTCTTCAGTTTGGTAAATTGTCTTAGTTTATTTATAGGAGTTTGGTGTAGATTGGAGTGCATGGTGTGGATTTATGAGATTCAAATTGTTTTATTGGTGTGAGCAGCATATTTTGATATTATTATAGTATTTTTATATGTACTTTTTTGTTAAAAATTTTGTATGAAGCTCAGGGTGAGTTTGTGTGGAGATTACACTAGTTTCATATGGATTTTGGGCTTCCAATTGAGGATATCTTTGGGTATTGTCATTGTACGTGTGTCAAATGTGGAGAGTATTCTAATGTCAACACAAACCTTAATGAGATGGTTTACATTCAAAGTTTGAAGCAAGTAAAACTACTATACTCGTAATACAATCAAATCTTTCAAATGTGTATCATTGTCCTCTATTTCTAGGGATTTATTAAACCGTTTGGCCTTTAGATTTCTGTGGGCACAAAGGTTGTTAAAATGACTACCTAGAAAATGAGATTTGATGCTTAATATGCAAGCTAAGATGATTTCTATGTGCAAATGTGTGTTGAAAGGATTAGTGGTATGCTTCTAAATGAAACGAGATGATGGAATTGATGATGAATACAATGATAAACAAAGGATGATGTTGATGATAGATGAACAAGTGGAGATGAGTGAGATGATATGAAACTATAGTGAACTATCCATGATTATGCATATGATCAAATGCAAACATAAAAAAAACTAACCTAAAATGTAACTATGATGCAATGGGGATGATAAAATGTAACTATGAAGCAATTAATTGATCTAAAATGAGAATGAAAAGTATCATATGATACGAAAATTAAGTATAAGAGTCCATGAAAGCTCCAAGCTCCTAAGATAAACCTGCATAGTAATTTTACTCAAATTGTGGATGGAAAATGGCATTATAACACTATTCCAATTTGTATCTCAAAATAGCATTATAACATTACTCAAAAGGTGGATGATAAATTCTAAGGAAAGAGGGTGTATTTATAGGGTTTCTCAAGCATTTTGTGAGGTGGAACCTATCAACGGTCTAGATTCGAAGGAGAAATAATGGATGGTGGAGACGAAAGGAATCACGATGTTGTCCCCTTGACCAAAGACAACATGCCATGTGTGTGGAGAGAATCCTTTCACCAATTGGAAGCATGCCAAATGTATGGGATTCCAAGTGTGAAACAAAGACCCATGTGCTCCAAATTTGTTGGAAGTGTGGGGGAATAAAGCCATGTGATTTTTCTCATTGGTGGAAGTGTGTGAGGATAATTCTAATTAATAATTAGGCTTATTTATTTTCATGTGACCTTTATGAGGTGGCACACAAAAATTTGTAGAAATGTGCTCTAATTCTTAATCAGGATTAGGGAAGATTAATTAAATACACGCATTTAGTGTTTTTGTTTATTTAATTTAGAAGAATGTGAATTAGGAGAATTAAAAAGAAAGTGAACAATATAAATAAAGTAAGAACTTATTTATATGTAGTTGAAGTATTAATAAAATAGGTTATATTTAATTAATTGAATATGATGACTAGTTTTAGGTGTATACAGTTACCATTGTCATAGTGTGAACCAAATACAATAGATCCAAATGAATTTAAACCCTATTTAATCCCCTATGCAATGATTTCAATAATATATTCAAAATTTCAAAGAACAAGAACCCATTAAACTAACATGAAATCAACATGAAAACGTAAGGGAAATCTATTCTAATACATCAAATCTTATCCTATTGGGGGAGTGTTGTTGCATTGATGTGGAATGGTGAACCTTTCACCATCCCTTGGATAATATGAGCTTTTTTTTTTTATCATTTTATTGAAGAAAACTGACAAAACCGATGAGATATGAACGAAACATGATAATTGTCTAGTTTAGCATCATAAAGATGAGTTCTAAATGCTAAATTTCTTGATAAAAAGGGTGGAATCCATGCTATATAGCAACAAAGTTCAAATATGTAAGCCATGGATGCAAGCTATGCTAAAATGAATGCAAACTAAGTTAACATGGAAGTCATTAATGGATGCTTAAGTTGAATATGAATCAATATTAATCTAAAATGCTAAATGATGCTCAATATGGATGCAAGTGAATATGAATTTCAACAACATAACTTTTCTATCAAAATATAGATTCATTTCTCTCCAAATGGTGATGTATTTGGGTATACACAGAATCATGATGGGCCAAAAAGTGGCAATATGATGGGTATGTGTAGGGTATGTGGCTGACGAATTTTTTTTTACCCAAAATTGATGAAAAGAAAAGGGTTTTTAAAGGAGATTCTCATCTTTCCACCAATATAAATTATGCTTTACTTTGAATTTAATAAAAAATTATTATTGATTTTCTATTTGAATTATGAATAAAGTCCTGATTCATAGGCTAATTGAAAAAAAATCTATAGCTTTCAAACAGTATCACATTTTTTGAATTCAAAACATGCATCACATTCTACACTTCGCACACTATAGGATTAAAAAAAAAAAAGAATTTCATGATGTTTTGACCAAGTTAAGGTGATCAGACATACAAGTTTTTATATTTTTTAATAGTTGTAATAAAAAATTCATAATTAATTATTTACTTGTAAAAAAATAACAAAAAAATATGCATCACATTAGGATATGATTCCTCTACTTCTATCTAAAATATTATAAAAAAATATTATCATTTTATTGTGGTTAGGGTGGTCAGATAGACACCTACTTCTTTTTTCCCCGAAATTTAAATACTACTGCATTGAAATTTCAAATTTTCACCAAATAGATTTTATTTATTTTTAAATAAACCTAGTAGTTTAGAAACTACATTCAATTTGCTACATATTCTATTCTTACATATTTTTTAAATAATATAGATAACTTATTCAAATTTTTACGTCAAGTTGCCTAACTCTGATTTTTCTAAATTTTTTGCCACTTAAGGGCCTATTTTTTCCATGATGATCCTGCACATACCCATTTATAGGAAAGTAAATGAAAAATCAAGGGCTTGTATTGATTTGATCAAACAAGTGAAAAGAAGATGGGTTTCAGTCCATGAAATGATGCTAATATATCGGATTCAAGTGTGTAAAACCATTCATGACATTTTTAAGTGTCTACATTTTTCCACTCTTTCAAGTGAGGTACTAGTTACATTAGTTCAAAGACTAACGCTTTTTGGATTAACACTATTGCTCAAATCAAAAATTAAAAAAATTCTTGATTTTTGGATGTCCCATTGTTGCCCTAGTAGAATGGAATTACGCTGGTACCTTGCCCCATCAAGAGATTGGGTGAAAATTTGGAATTTTGGGTTCATCTCTCGACAAAGATGAAACATTGATTTAGGTGTCACAAAAGGCTCTGGGATGTGAAAATAAGCTCAGAAAGACAAAAAATAGTGTAAAACAAGCCTCACAGTACATGAATTGGTAAAATTGGCTAAAACCCTAGCTTTCATGTTAGATTAAGGAAAAAAACCCTAATTTATAGGCATAAATATGTGCTAAAGGGTTACATTTAGTTCATTTTTGCATTCACACTATAGAGATTTGGTGCATTTTTTAGCTCTAACGCCTTGTCGAGATGGTGAAACATGTGCTCCCTACCCACCTTTTTGACCAAGTGTGAGTTCTAGCGCCGAGAAGACATAGGACCCCAAGTATATGACTCAAAAAATTTCTTGATTTACGTGTTTTGGTGCATTTATTAGGGTTTTGAAACTAGGTCATTTAGGGTGTCATTTTATTGGGATGCATTAGGAACTCATCGGCATCACTATTGATTTTTTAGCGACACACATAGTGTACCTTGCAATGCGTCAGGTGATTTTAGTTTGGTGATGTGCTTAAGGTTAGGCGACACATGCTTCAAAGAGCAATGCACAGGGGGGTTTTTGTTTAGTGACGCCATTGAGAAATGGTGACGCACTATCTAAAGAGTGATGTGCCTAGCAATTTTGGTATTGTGATAAGTCAAAATACTGATATGCTATTGAGTATAGTGACACACGTCACAAAATAATGATCCACCACAAAAAAGAATATAGCGATGCACCATAGAAAAAAATATACAATTGGTGTTATAGGATTTAGACACTTAGATTTTAACCAGTTTCCAGCTTTTAGGAAAATTGACGTTTTGTGTGTGATGCATGTAGGAGGATATTCAGCCCTTGATGTCCTGGGAGCATCGATCTAACCTTCTGTTATTTGTACATGACTTCGATGAGGTGGCACAGGTGCAGCTGGGAGCTCTTGGATCAGAGTTCATTGCCTACATGCTAGAGATTTGTACCCATCTAGCAATGATGATGGTGCTAATCAAGCAATGGAATAGTGAGATGTCCTCATTTTATTTTCCCATCAGTGCAGCCACAATCACACTTAAAAAGACATGTGGGGGATCCTTCAACTTCCATTCATGGGGAGCATGTTATTTATGAAATAGATGTTGGGAGGGTTGCATGTTGTGATCTTTTGTTTTCAAACGATATCATTCTAGCAAGCTCGTATATTGACTTGGACCTATACCGCAGATGGGTACCTACTTTCAAATTGGTCATGGCCACTTTGATTTCTGGTGTCCCCAGACTGACGGGGTAGAGGTTTCAGTCCTCAAGTTGGGGGCTGGCATGACATGGTATGATTCATAGGATGATTTTGTATACCTGGGGGTCAATTATGTTGGCATCATTGTATCATGATATGCATCTAGAAATCTACTTCCAGGGGAGAGGTATTGGAGTTAGTGTCACACTTCTACACATTTGGACCTATGAGCATATTGCAATTTTGAGACCCATTGTAGTTTTAGCTGAGATAGATTAGGATGATCCCATTGTTTTTCGATATTGAGTGGCCATGATATTGCAACACACTGGCCCCATAGGGATTTCTTACTAGTGGAGGGTCATAGATGATATGACCATATTTAGATGGAGACCATGTTTATAGGTCCCAACATGGTATGATGACCAGTAGTAGCTCTTCTTTTATAAGACCCACTACATCCAAGGGCAGGAGCATACTATGATCAAGTAGTATCTTCCAAATTGTATGGCTCGACAATTTGGGAAGGCTTAGGATGTTACACAACATTGTTTTCCTAATCCCAAAGAGAGGTAGATAAGACCCACTACATCCAAGGGCAGGAGCATACTATGATCAAGTAGTATCTTCCAAATTGTATGGCTCGACAATTTGGGAAGGCTTAGGATGTACCCCCAGAGGATTACACAACATTGTTTTCCTAATCCCAAAGAGAGGTAGAGTGGGGGCAATAGATTGAGCCACAGGTTGTGATCAATGAGTTTAGACAGCTAGTTGCCACCTATGGGCATATGATCAAGGGCCACTGGATGTGGGGACCACCTCGACATATGATGCATGGTGGAGACCATCAACATGATTCATAGACCTAGTGGGGGGATACCCCCATGGAAAAGGTAGGGGTCATGGAAAAGGTCGAGGTCTATAACAAACAAACCAACAGCCTGAGCAATAGAGGGTACAGGTTCTGGGGCACAAAGATCAAGTACGACAGGATCTTGTTTAGTAGGACTAGGGTAATCAATCCTACCAGTAGCTAGACCAACCATAGCAACCACCAAGGCTAGATCCAAGGGATGGGAAGAGTCTAGCCCTTAATACATAGAGAGACCAGCTGTGATGGCAGCTACAGGCTATGAAAATAGAGAGAGATCAATTTGTTTAGTTGTGACAAAAGCTGGACCTATAGCTGGCCCAGGGGACTGGGAGACTATAAAAACTAGAGGTTGTTACAGTGGTAGCACAAGGATAGGTGGTGGCTACTCGGATGTACCAGGATGCATTTTTAGAGGATGTATACTATAGGACTTTATATCATTGAGATGTTCCTCGTGAGATGCGATGGCCAGATTATTCATAGAGGAGTGGGGCCATATCGAGGGCTTTAGATGGTCCTCCATTCATTAGATAGCCAAGAGAGCTGAGCCACCAATAGGATTAGTCCCATCATGGGGATCGAGGTAGCAAAGGATAGCCGCCATGTAGACACTTTTTGATGTATAGTTTGATTTATTATATGGATACACATTCATAGGATCATTTTTTATAGCATCTCGTATATGTGCATTTGATGCTAGTGACAAACATTGATTCTGATATTTATACCATGACAATTATTATTTTGAGATATATATGAGATGGATCAATTTTATTTATGATGTGGTGCATTGATATGATATGTGATGCAATGTTATATTTATTTCATGTGTTATATGATTATGTATGGATGCAATGGATGCATTTTTTTATGTCATGGATGTATGTATTTATTCATGCTATGTGATATGATATTATCTATGATGTGATTATTATGTGATGTGATGTATGATATGGATGCAATGCAATGGATTTGTTATCTTATTTTTCAGTATCTTTCTATGGCATGCTATGAAATGTCCATATACTTTTCTTTTTCATGCTTCCTATGTGATGATGTCATTCTTCATGATATGCAAATGATATGATATGCTTCTGCAAGATGTATGCATGCTAATGGTTTGTGGATGCAGGATGGATGCATTAATATTTTTATTAACTGTCATGATACCAAGTTAGCATGGAAATAAGATAGAAGAATAAGATGAATGAATTTGACCATTGATTTTGAGATTGATTCAAAATTCTAATAAGTCCATGATCCATCGAAAATTTATTAGTTTGCGGTGATGAGATGGATGATTTTTCTCATATTAGGGATTGGGACTCTCTATCATCCTTATTTTTGATATAACACATAGACACATGCTCAAGGTAATGATAACCAAGATGGCGTTCTATCTAGTGTGATGGAATTTGACTCTACAAACAGATAGGATAATACTTGTTCACACCTTGACATACAAAAAACTCATTGGAATGTAGTTTAGAAGTTTAGAATATTTCAGACCAAGCATACGTAATAGTCAACAATCTACTCCAAACATCCTCCCCACACACAACTAAGCAAGTATGTTCCAAGATTATTTTACAAGAGTATCCCACAAGCACAACAAATGAAATATAATGATCGATTCTCCACTATTTTCTCTCTAAATTTTTGAGACATCATCGAGAGGTCCTTGAAATGGATTAATAAGATAAATCATAAGAAAATATTAAAAAAATTTCCATTGTTATCTATATCTCTTTCCAATGTAAAATAGCTAAGGTGATTTCTGATGTTGATGCCCATTCTTGGAAGGATGCATCCTAGGTCATGTTTATCAAATGTTTTGACTAAGAGTAAGTGTGTGATAGGCCATTGATACAAACACCACTAACACATTTACCTATGATCTAGACTTTAGATTTTGATCTTTAGGTCTCACTATACAACTTGTGTCACTTGTTTTCTATTTGTTTTTCCAAAGTTTGAAGATGGAAAATGATTTATTATGGATGAATTTTACTGCAGGTGAAAGTGGAATGGGATGGATGGTTTTGGATTTTCTAGAACATTTCAATGTTTTTGGTCTTTTTGGAAGTTTATCTAAATGTTTATGTTTTTGATTATTTGAGGTTTTTTAGGGTTTTCCACGGTTTTCAAATGTTTTTGGGTTTTCTGAGTTTTGACCAAGAACCTAACCTAAAAGACAATTAGAGGGGCCTTAGGGGATTATCAAAGATGAGCCTTGCCTACGTTATACATGTAGATACCGCATAGTTTGACTGACTTTGACTTATTGTTGATGAGAAATGAACATGTGATGGATTGTCATTTTATTATGACAGAATCCTAACCTAAAGTGTCTCGGGGGAACATCAATGATGGCCTTGCGTATGTTCAAGCTCATAGACAATGTAGTTTGACATGGTTCTATTTTTGAATTTTTTATGTTTTGACATTTTTAGGGATTTTGATGTGTTTTGGATGTTTTGGATTTTGACTTTACAAATTTTTGAAAGTTTTTGGATTTTCTGATTTTGCAAGTGTTTTTGGATTTTGATGAGGTTTTTATGAATGGTTTTGGGATTTTTTGATGAGATTTCAAAATAACCTTAAGATATACAAGAACCCAATCCGATGCATAACAAATTTCCCCTAGTGTGGTACAATAGACTACCTCAATATAGGATGGACAAACCAACCTTAGGAATGTGACACCTTACAATATCAAGCTATAATACGGACATGGATGGGTGATGGAATAAATAGGATGAGCGATGCGATGTGATGGATGGATGCGAAGTATGATAAGTTAAAGAGCCAAAGATAGATGGAGGTGCTTTATTTACACAAGGTGCTTTTTTTTCGGGTTTTCACCAAGGTACTTGCCCAAAGTGCCACCGAAGTGGTTTTCACTAGAGGATGATTTTCTTTCTTTACTGTTTTCAATCCTTTTCCTTATTTTTTTAGATTTTTGATCATTTTTTTATTTTTATGTATTTTGGATGTAGACTATTGATTAGCTCCTGAAAGGGTTCACCTTTATGCATTGATAGTTGGTACGCTCCTGATCCATAGCTTGTTGTGACAACGAATGGGCCCAACCAATTAGGCTCAAACTTTCCTTTATACCCTTCAAGCCTAAGAATAATTTGTTTTGAGATGTAGATTATTAATTAGCTCCTAAAAGGGTTCACCTTTAGGCGTTGATAGTTGGAACACTCCTGGTCCATTACTTGTTGTGACAATGAATGGGACAAACCAATTAGGCTCAAACTTTCCTTTACTATACTGATCAAGAACATTCTTATGATTTTGCTTTAGGTCAAGATCCCCTACTTGGAAAGACCAACTTTTGATCTTCTTGTTATAGCTTAGTTTCAATTGGTTTTGGTATGCTTGCAAATGATTGAGGGCATCGAGATGACACTCATCTAGGAATTATAACTCATTTAGTTGAGAGACTCTATACTCTTCATCGGTGATCATATTCTTTAGTGATACTCGTAGTGAGGGGAGCTCAACCTCAATAGGTAAGATGGCTTCTAATGGGTGCTTTAGCTATTTTTTCTAAAATAACTTGTCCTTTGATAGCCTTGTGCTCCACATACTCTATGTAAAACTTATTCAAGATCATTACCTATTTGATCATTCACCCTGTGAGAGCTTCTTTAGATAAGATATATTTCAAAGGTTTGATCTTGGTAATAAGCTTGATTTGGTGTGAAAGCATGTAATGTCTAATTTTTTTGAAGCAAAGATGACTGCTAAGCATACCTTCTCAATGGATGAGTAATTCATTTCATACCCTACCAAGGTCCTGCTAATGTAATAGATGGATCTTTCCTTTCCCATTTCATTGTGTTGGGCTAGAAGAGCACCTAGTGGTACTGATGTAGATGAAATGTATAAGATCAATGATTTTTTGGTATCGGAGGCATGAGAACTAGAGGTGACAATAGGTAGTCATTGATCTACTAGAAGGATTTATCGCACTTCTTGTCCCAATTATATGTTATTCCTTTATGGAGAAGTTGCAAGAAAGGGTGGATATTGTCTGATAGTTGTTCTATGAATCTCCTAATGGATTGTAGCCTTCCTTGCAACCCTCTCATCTGGTTCAATGTTTGTTGTGGTTCCATGTCTATAATTTCTTTCACTTTTGTTAGATCTATCTTTATCCCTCTTTGTGACATAATATAGCCAAAAATATTCCCTGATGTAACCTCGAAGACACTTTTTTTGGTTCAACCATACATTATATTCTGAGTTTGTCGAAGATAGGTCCTAATACCTCTATGTGCTCTTCCTTGTTTTTGATTTGGCCAAAATATCATCCACATAATCTTCAACTGTTTTATGGATCATATCATGAAATATTAGGGTCATCGCTCTTTGATAGGTTGCTTTGACATTCTTTAGCCCAAACGGTATCATGTTCCAACAATATGTACCCCATAGAAAAGTTAATGTAGTTTTATGTTGATCCTCCTTGGTGATCATGATTTGGTTATAGCCTGAAAATCCATCATGAGTCAGCATTTCATGACCCATAGTGAGATCGATGACGATGTTGATGTTGGGAAGATGGAAGTCATCCTTTGGACATGATTTATTCAAGTCCCTAAAATATTTGCATTTTCTGATGCCCCTAATGGGTTTGGCAATTGGTACTAGGTTGGAAACCCACTCAGGATAGTTAATCGATTGAATAAATCCAATGTCAAAGAGCTTTTGTAACTCTAGTTTAACTAGTAATGCAATTTGGGGATGCATCTTTCTCAATTTTGTTTGACCGGTTTGGCTTTAAGAAACACTACTAAGTGATGTACCACCACTTCATGATCAAGCCCCAACATATTTTTGTATGACCATGTGAAGTTTTCTCTTCTCTCTTTCAAAAAAACTGCTATTTTTTTCCATTCTTCATCTAACAATGATTTGGCGTAAAAGGTTATCTTGGGTGCCTCTTTTGTTCCTACATTCACTGGGATAGCCTTCTCTAGTAGTTTTTCTGAATTTTTTGGATGCATTACACTAAGGGGGAGATTGAATCCCTCAACCCTTGGTGACTCAAAGAGGTTTTCACCTTTGGATGCATCCTTTCTTTTTACTATTTTGGGATCTAAAAGTGCCACGGTGTGGTTTTCACTTAAAGACCTGCATGTGATTCTCATGTCGTCAATTTTGTGACTAAAGGATTCAATCATCTCCCCATAGTACACCTCTGTGTCCAGCTCTATATCAAATCCTTCTTTGTGATACCCAGATGGTGAGTTTTCGTGAACTCCCACAAATTATAAGATTGCTTCATCATTTTCAAATATATCTAGAATCAGTGGTCCTTGTTGGTCCCTGTCAATGAGTTGGGGGTATATTAGGCTTAATTCAATGGTTTGGCCACTTGGGGTGAAAGATGTTGCAGATATCATAAAAGGAGATTTATTCTTGAAGAGGTCAGCGACACCAAGGGGGAAGTCATCTAGAGTAGTATCTCATGATGTTGGTAACCAAGAGGAAGCCTCAACCTATATAGTAGAAGTTCCTTTTCTAAGAATGGTAACCTTGCTAGTAGTACATCCTAAGCCAAGATCTTTGGATGTCTCTCAAGAATGATGAGTTCTAGAAAACCTATATCATTTTTTCCCAACTTTTCATTCGTGTTGTACCCCTATCCCATCATTAACTATAGAACTTTATTATCATCTTCCAAAGGAAGAACAGGCATGGATCAGTTGTCCTGATAGAGCAATTCAAATACATCTTCCTCATGGACATCTTCTTTGTTCAAGTACCCCCACTTGGTGAAGGTAGTAGATGCAAGCTTTAATCCTTTGTTCACTTTATTGATAGGTGTGGGTTTTCCATGAGATTTGGGGGAAAGAGGTAACTCACCCAACACAAAAGTGTCCTTTATATTATAATCTCCACAACCATTTTCCTTGATTATTGCCTTGATATCGGGTATATTCTGCACAATGGGTGTTTTGGATTCCAAGGTGGATACAAAGGAAGATGGGTCAAAAAATGAGGAAGAGGATGTAGGGCCTTCATAATTCTTTGGTATCTAGGGGATCTTGTAGAACTTAGCTTCAAGGTTCTTGCAATAGTAGAAAGGCTTAGGATCTCCATGGATAGTAACTTCTTTGTCCTCAAAGGGAAACTTGATGCATTGGTGGTATGTGGAAGCTATTGCTTGCATGGCATGAATCCATGGTCAACCAAACTAGATGTAGTAGGGGAGATCAAGTTCTAGTACTTGGCACACATGTAGTATCACAAGTGACTAGTCCCACTTGGATAGGTAGCGTGATGATGTCTTGCAACACCCTTTCTTGATCATCATATGCCCTTATGGTTGTACTATTTGTTTTCTCAATAACATCCTCTAAACAATGACTTCAAGATGTAAGACATGATTGTGAGATGGTTGCATGGGGAGGTCATGTTCTAAGAAGGTGAGAAGATGAGGGGTAGTGATATGCCCTACCATACCTTGAAAATACTATGTATCAATATTCTTAGGAACAAAGGAAGTAGATAAATTTGTTTCTAGGATATCCCTATGTGTGGGGGATAGCTTCAATAGTTCTAGAATAGAGATCTATGTGGGGGTCTTCTTTAGCTAATCAAGTAGATTGTAGTTTCTAGGGTTTGACGTTGGAAATGTAGGTTGTTCCCTAGGTTGAGATGAGGCTCCTTGGATGGTGACCTTGCCATGTCGTGTGGTGACCCCACACTTTGCATTGGGTCCTTTGATAGTAATGATTGTTACAACAATGTCACAAGAGGTGACCACATTAGAATAAACATGTTTCATGTTATTGTAACTCTTCCCTTTTCTATTGTCATTCCCTTTACTATGATCTAGCATAGGGTTCTTGTATATCTTGAGGTCCTAGTTACTAGCTAGTACATCAACAGATATGTCTCCATTCTCTATCCAATCTTGGACAACATTCTTGAGCTTCATACAGTTAGATGTTTTGTGTCCTTTGATTTTTTGAAGGTCAAAAAGATCCTTTTCGTTGTACCAAGGTGGTTTATCTTGTGGTTCTTGGTAGTTTTGGAAATTGGGAAGTTTAATCAAGTTTGAATCTACCAATTTTTGCATGACATATTCAATAGGTCCCCCACAATGGTGTGAATTTTCATTTTGGGTAGTTATTCCTATTGGGGGTTCATTTTTCTTGAATTTTGGTGTTATTGACCTGATTATTTAGTGGTGGTGATGGTGTTTGTTGTACAATTTGTGCAATGTTTGGTTGGTTAGTGTTTTTCCTAGGAGCACTTATGACCACTTTAGCATCCACAACTCTATCATTCATCATGTTTTTGTTCTTATCCCATATGCAGGGCTTTTCATTTGAACTGGTTGATGGGTTATTTTCTCTATATGCTTGTGTGTTTCCTTGTAAGATTAGGAAACTCTCAATGTTGAGGGGCCTAGGACAAGCTCATTATAAGTAGTGATACATTACATCTTTAAGTGGAAGGATAGATCTAGATCAACATTTTCTATGATAATCCCCACTTGTTTTCGTCAGGAATGACCTACTTTGTCTTACTAGCTCTTTGTCTCCATCTTTGCAAGAAATTAGCAAAGGATTCTCCTTTTTTTTGCTTGAGTGTGTATAACTCTTCTAAGCTTACATTCATGCCAAAAGGAGAAGTGATCTATGAATGTATCGATGATTTCTTGGAAGGTTTTGATACCTTGAGGTAACAATGAAAAACAATCGATGGATGGGCCTATCAAACTTTGTGGAAAGAGGTGCATCAAGTAGGAATCATTGTAGGAAACCTCCATACACACTACAAAAAATCCATGTGATTTGCTCCATTTATTGCTCTATTTCTTGCTTCCACCCACTATTTTAATGTATATTTTGCCAATTTTTTTAAAATGTCAGCACTATTTATTGGGATGGCGCTATTTTTGGTATTTATTTGCACCGCCTTTAGCATTGATATTGTATTTGAGTGTGGCACCACCATTAGCGATGCATTTGGCTCTTATTTTAGTGCCACTTTTAGCTCCAACTTTAGCTTTGAGTTTAGCTTTGAGTTTAGTGTCGGTTTAGACACACCTATGTCGAAGAGACTAATTTATATGTTTCATTGATGATATTAAATAGTGAAATGTCAACAAGATACGGGCATATCGAGGATAGAATCACTTATGTCACATTGACAAGGTATATCTACAAGTGCTCAGCAAAACACAACTCCTGGATATAACAAAGTAATGTTGATGAGACATTGAGATATCGGTAAGACAAATAAGATTGTCTCATCGACACTCCTTAAGTAATGATAAAAAACATACACCGCTATACCACCAGGAAGGTGAGCAACATATGTGATAGAGCGGTATACACTACAAACCCACAACAAGAAGCCTTGAGCAAGGTGGTAGTGTCATAAACAACAAAAGGGAAGGGAAAAACATTGCCATACCACAGTGATCATCACAAGTCTCCTCGACATGGTAGAGTTACACCGATATATAAGGAAATACTGCTAAAGGAAAATATCGATGAGACAGTGACATGTTGGAAAGAGATATTAACTTGTCTCATCAACACTGGAAACCAATATCAGTGGAACATAAGATATAATGTCAATGAGACATTGAGATATTGGTAAGACAAATAAGATTGTCTCATCGACACTCTTCAAGTAATGATCAAAATCATACACCGCTATACCATTGGAAAGGTGAGCAACATGTGTGGTAGAGTGGTATACACTGCAACCCTGCAGCAAGAAGCCTTGAGCAAGGCGATAGTGCAGTAAACAACAAAAAGTGAAAAACACCACCATACTGCAACAGGTATAATAAGAGATGGTGGAAGTATGGTAATCGTGGCATCATTACAATTTACAACACTAAATGCAACAAATCATGTTAGTCACAATCCATTTGAATAAATCATTTGAATATAACCCACCAAAATAATCTAAAACTCTAATAAACATACTCTAAAAAATTTGTCGAAATCTTATTTTTAGGCATAGCCCACCAGAATG
This sequence comes from Sequoia sempervirens, assembly GCA_007258455.2. Classification (NCBI taxonomy): domain Eukaryota; kingdom Viridiplantae; phylum Streptophyta; class Pinopsida; order Cupressales; family Cupressaceae; genus Sequoia; species Sequoia sempervirens. The sequence goes on along the minus strand of VDFB02009586.1, from coordinate 50,677 downwards.
GAGTTTTCATTTTAATAAACATACAATAAAACCTTTGTTGAAACCTTATTTTTAGGCATAGCCCACCAAATGGAGAAGTGTTTCAATAAAGAATGACAAAGAATGGTAAGGAGATGTGTGTGATAGGAGGCATAAGATTCATTGTTGTTTATCTCATTCTTGCTCTGATCAACAAGGGTTACAATGTTTGCGCTACTATTTGTAATCCAGGTATTTAATTGGCATATGTTTGTATAATCTCAAATTCCTTTAGATGCTTTTGAAGTATCAATGTATCCTATATATTTTTTAGGATGACTTCTTTTAATTTTAAAAAATAAATTAGATGCTTTTAAAGTATCAATGTGTCCTATATAGGGTTTAGAATATTTTCTTTTAATTTTTTTATTTTTTTTAAATGATGTATTTTCTTGTGTTTAGATAATGTGGAGATCTCCTAAATCTGCCCTAGCACACTGTCCTCTTTCGCACTATGTTCATTACTCTAGATGCTAGGGTTTTTCATTTGACATCTTTAATATCTTCATGATAGTGGCTTTTAAATAGATCTCAGTCTTTTCTTTAATCTTTATCATGGTAACCCTTGAGTTCCATAATCCACCTTCAATATCTTCTAAGAACATTTTCTTAAGCTAGATTGCATAGTATGCATATAAATCAACTCCTTCATACCCGCCATTGTTCCATACCGCCACTCACCGCCTTGCTTAAAATACTACCTCCATAAGCACAATAACATTTTTAAAATCATGGTTGCCAGTGATTGACCATTAAGGTCACTACTTTCGTTAAGATACAATGAGATTTTTGTCTTCAAATTATGCAAGATAACATTGTGAATTATTTGTTGTGTACAATATGATTTTCTTGCACATTTACTACTCTGCTAACTTCCTTTAAGATTGGATATTGCACCATCAGCTACAATCTCAAACAACTCACTCACTGTCACCTGAAGATTCCTTTCGTGAGCATCCTTGTATAAAATCAAACTATGCCCTATAAACTACCTACTTAATAATATAGGGGACTCATTGTTTCATGGTATTTTGAGTTTTATTTAGAAGGGGTTAATATGTGTCATTTTTATGTGCAAGAAGAATAGAATGTGATGCAATGTTCGGGTATGGATAGCTCAGGAAAAATTGGATTGCTATCAGTGTCATAACTAGGTTGGATTGTACCTTGAGTTGGTCTAAAACACTTCTGGGTGTTTTCACTCGACAACAAAAATTGAGTGTACGAATTTCCAAATATCCGACAAAGTAAGTTCCTACATTCTAAAGATAAAATCATAAATCTACTTATCTAGTTTTTGATCCAGCCTGACATCTTTAATATCCGATAGAGAAATTTTGTACATTCTACGATAAAATCATAAATTTTCTTGTCATTTTACAATTGCTCAATTGAATTGTTTCTTTAACAGTTTTAGGGCCACGTCCATGTACATATCTTCTTCTTTTTCTAGTTGAATGTTCAAGCTCTACATTTGATCCAATCTCCATCTAGAATAATTAACAACATGCATTACTTTATGATTGTACCTTGAGTCAGTGTGAAACACTTCCGGGTGTTTTCACTCCAAAGAAAAACTTGTGTGTAGGAATTTTCAAATATCCGATAGAGGAAGTTCCTACATTCTAAAGATATATATTCTACGAAACATTCCTTATTTTCTATGAAACATTCCTTATTTTCTATGAAATAGTGTATATATTCTTGTACTTGTAAATATTCTTTTACTATTGTATCTTTTAAAGAAAATAGAGTTTGAATAAAAATTGCTTCACTCTTTTTTTGTAAGTGAGTATGTGAATTATTGATTGAGGAAAAATCTTACAGTGTTTACATTTTTAGTTTACTAGTTTCAAATCTTTATTTTCTATGTATATAAAATTGTATGTGCTCTTTATCTCTAATGCATAAAATAGTAATGTCATTAGAATCATGGTTTTCAATTTCAGCACCATCATTGTCCACGCTTTTCATACCCTGTCCACTTTTAAGTGCAATCGTCAAAATTTTATTTTTATTTCTTGTCCCAGTTAATCTTGATTCCTTTCAGCACAACACAGTAGGTTGCATGTTAAACTTCAACTATTTTCTTTGCATTTTTTGGGTATGTGCAGGATCATCATGGAAAAAATAGGCCCTTAAGTGTAAAAAAAAATTAGAAAAATCAGAGTTAGGCAACTTGACGTAAAAATTTGAATAAGTTATCTATATTATTTCAAAAATATGTAAGAATAGAACCTATAGAAAATTGAATTTAGTTTCTAAACTACTAGGTTTGTTTTAAAAAAATATAATCTATTTGGTGAAAATTTGAAATTTCAATGCAGTGGTACTTAAATTTCGGGAAAAAATAAGTAGGTGTGCATTGACCACCTAACCACAATAAAATGATAATATTTTTTATAATATTTTAGATATAAAGTAGAGAACTCATGTCTCGATGTGATGCATATTTTTTTGTAATTTTTTTCAAAGTAAATAATTAATTATGATTTTTTTATTACAACTTTAAAAAAATATAATAAAATTGTATGTCTGACCACCTTAACTTGGTCAAAACTTCATGAAATTCATTTTTTTCTTTTTTTAATCCTATATTATGTGAAGCATAGAATGTGACCCATGTTTTGGATTCAAAAAATGTGATACAGTTTGAAAGCTATACATGTTTTTCATTCAATCTATCAATCAGGACTTTAGTTGTAATTTGAATAGAAAATGAATAATAATTACTTATTAAATTCAAAGTAAAGCATAATTTATATTGGTGGAAATCTGAGAATCTCCTTTAAAAACCCTTTTTGTTTCATCAATTTTGGGTAAGAAAAAAATCATCAGCCACATACCCATCATATTGCCACTTTTTGGCCCATCATGATCCTGCACATACCCTTTTTGTATATATTGTTTTCTCATTTCATCATTATGTAACAATAATTTCACTTCTGAGATATATAATAAAAATAAAGGAAATCACATGTTTTCTTTGTCAAGGAAAATATATGGTGAATACCCTATGTCTTTCAGATAAGTGTGCAAGCGAAATAAGACATAATTGTTTGAATCTAATTTTCTATTGTACATTTTTTTTTTATGTGGAGGTTGCAACAACTTATTATGGATTATTTTTGGCTAAGAAACAAGGTGTTTCTAAACTATGACTAGAGGGGGACTCACTTAATGTGATTAATTGTCTCATGATGAAACATGTTCTGCTTCATGGTCAATTGCCAATTTTATTAATGAATTGATATCTATTAAATTAACTTTTTTGAGGAGATCAAAAAAATCACACATGTTTTTCATGAAGAAAACATGATGGTTGATGGGGTTGCCAACATGGGAGTGGCTGAGAGATTTGAGTGGGATTCTTTTGAATTGCTACCTCTTAATCTAAAGTGTATTTCTAATGATGACCAGCTAGCTTGTTTCTAGGTGAGATGCTCTAGGGGAAAGGTTTTTCATTATGATTTTAAGTTGGGTTTTGCACATTGACCCTTTGCTCTTTTAGTTTCATTATTCTTTCCTTGGTTTTCGTAGAAGGATGGATTGGTATTTTTGGTAGGGTTACTTGGAATGATAATCCCACATGTATTGTGGGTGTTTGTTGTATTGTTTTGAGTAGCTCCTGGTTCATTTTAATTTTTCATTTCTTGGAAGTGTTGTTGGGTTTTTGTTTGTTTCTTGTCACTATGGGTGGTGACCATTGTAGAATTGAGCCGAGTTCCTGTGAAGAGTTTCAGAAAAAAGCTACTGTGTGGGAGCACTTGGAATTGGGGGGGGGGGTTACTCAATTTATGTAGAGAATTCAAGGCCTGGACCCTGATGAAATAGATTTCTCCGTGAAAGGATGGAATGGGAGGTCTCCATGTTACCAGGGCGTCAAGTTTCAAATTGAAGAGGATTTTACTATGGAGGTAACTAGTCTTTCAATTATTGGGAGAAAGTTTTTCAAAGATAGGGGAGTGGCTAAGAAGGATTTTGAAAATTTATTTAAACATGATGAGAAGAAGAAGATTAAGGAAATTGGAAGTGGAAGTTATGCTAGGAAGTCCCTGAAGCCACTTTGATGGGACCTCGTGTTGACCATTATGCACCACTTCACCCTTGAAGGTAGATTCTATGTGGTGTACACTCACCATTTTATGCTCTTAAATAATTTGAGGCATACTGTTTCGGTCTCATTTCCTTTTTACCTATTACATTCTATGGAGAAGAGTATTGAAGACCACAGAAAAACCCTAAGAAGGATCAAGGGCTTATGTGTTTGATTTTTTCTCATGTCAAGCTAAAGTTGATCTCGGTCTCCCCTAAAACTCTTGGTAAGAAAGAAGTTAAAAATGATGGGTATGAAATAGGGGATTCTGCTAGTGAATGGGTTGGCAGTTTAGAGGAGGAAGAGTCAGAATATGAGGATATCTTTGTTGATGAAGGAGGATCCGAGGAAAGCGATGATGAATCAGAAGAATGGGGTAAGGGCTATGAGACTGATGTGGAGTTGTGGGAGACTATGGTTAATTTTGTTAGAAAATCTTCGAAGGGGAAAACTAAAGGCATGAAGAAAGTTAAAGTTTTCGCCAAAAGGAAAATTGAGTTGGTTTCCCCTGGTTCGAATGTGAATCTTGTGTTGTATTCTTGAAAAGAGGGTTTGAATGGTTTTCATCCTATGGGTGATGTGGATCCTTCAAATTTTGATTGTGTTCAAAATGCTTCATTGGGGAACCTTATTCCTGGTAAGGATGGTCTACTAGAGAGCTCCCTAGTGCAAGGGCTTAAGGTGTCGGTTAATTTGGGTGGTCAGTTGAGTGGCTCTGCTGATATGGGAAACTCTAAGATGGAGGTGAAGCCTAATGAGATTGGCCCCATGGATATGCAGGGGATTGATGCAGTTAATTGTTCTTAGGATTTTCCTGCTATGGAGAAGGAAGTGAAGAAGGAATGTCTGGAGGTGTTAGCTGATTTGGAGAATCTTCCAGATAAGGAGAGGATAAAGGTGGATGTTGTGGATGTCGAGGATTCCCTAGCCGAAGAAGAGGATGAATAGAATAGGGATTGTTCTGATGCCCCTATTGACTTTGAGCAAAAGGGTCATCCTTTGGTTAATTGGGATGAAATTGACATGAATATGTTTTGTAGAATGGCCGAAGATGGGACGAGAAACCTACTTTTCCTAGTTAAGTGGTTATTTTCTAAGGTTAAGGAGCTCAATCTTTAGATGAAAAATTGGCAGGATGTTTGTGTTGCTATGTGAAGAGGTAACCAAAAGGAGTGGGAAATAAAAGGAAAAGTGAAATCAATGCATATTAAGCTTGATAAGCTACTGGTTGATGTTGATTGTTTGGGGGTTTCTCATGAGGAAAGAATTTCCTCTTTGGAAGTTATTGTTAATAAAATGTTAGAGGAAAAAGTGGCAAGTTTGGAGGATAAAATGGGAAAGATGTCGGAGGACTTGAAAATGGTGGTCAATATCAGCAATAACTCTTTTAAGACCACTGCTATGGGTCTTTCTGTTCTAAATTAGAAAGCATTGAATTGGACCAGAAAACAACTTGACTTGGGTAATATGGAGGAAAGGATTGAAAATATTAGTGGCTCTTACCTGGTGGAGAAAGTAGAAACTCCTACTTCTGTGCTGGAAAAGGACATGCAGGTGGGTTTGTGCCTTAGGATGAGAAGCAAGATGAAAAATAGGGTTGTTGTTGTTGTTGAGGAGTTGAAGGATGTTATTAGTATCCATGAGGAGGTCATCAAGGAGAACATTGCCTCGATTAATGTTTTAGATAATTTTCTATAGCTGGTGCTTCCTCTTTTGGTTCAGTAGGTTTGTTGATATTTTTTTCTTTTGGGTTTGCTGACAGGTTGCTAATGTTTCATCTTATGTCAGCTTTTTATTTCTTTGGGCTGTTGGGCTTAGTGGTTTAATTTCTCTTGTAGCTTGGCGTCATTGTAAATGGTTTCAAGGACCCTTCAAAACCTATTTTTCCTTATCAAAAATTGATTCAATCTAACTTTCTACTGTACAATTTTTTTTTATGTGCTTTTTACTTTTTGCATGTGGATTACCATTAGAAAGAGACTACTTATCTTTTCTTAAATGAAGCCTTTACATTTCCTGTCTATGAAAGGAATTTACTACTTGACAACAGGTTTGTGAACTTCATAGAAATTAAGATTCGTGTAAAAGGCCATCCTCGCAAATGTTGTTTGGTCTAGAATTATAATGGAAAATAAAAAATCTTGCTAAGAGAATAAAATAGGTTTTCAATTGTCCAAGAACAACATAATATTACTAATGCATTTCAAAGTTTAGGCATTTGAGATTCATGGATCTCCTTGGAGGTCACCCACCTAATATAATAATAGTAAATTAGTATGAACCTTTAGTCATAAATTAAAATGCAATATAATATCTCTATGTCTCTCACACATGAACCTTTCATATAACCACATACCTTGTAAATGCTGAAAATTGACTTATGGCATTCCTTAAGTCAACTATAAGACAAGAATCCCCCATAATTGCCAATGGCATGATATGTTATCAAAAAAATTTAATGAAAATTAATAACATTAAATTTTCACAATCCATGATAGTTATGTAAAAATTTGCACGCAGTTTATCCAAAAATATTACTCAGATAACATTTGTGAAAAAGTCATTAGTAATTTTTTCACATCAAAAAATATCAAAATAAATTTAGTGCTTAATCAATGTTGTCTCATCTATTTCCACCCACTTTCCTCTCAGTGATTTTGTATTTTTACGCTGTCTACGTCCTCTCTCCATGGCCTTCTCTGTGAATAAATTTTTTTCCACATAAGCCTTCACCACACTACTACCCAGAAGGAAGAAGCAACTTGCAGGATTGCGGTAAAAACTGCTCTACTGCACTGAGCTGATGAAGGAGCTGCAGGAAAGTGGTGGTCACCACACTACCACATGCCAATGGTAGAATACTTGCGGGAGTCACCGCAACACTTCCAAGAGCAGAAAGAATAATCACATGCCACCACATAAGTTTTCACCACACTATCACCAAGAAGGATGAAGCACCTTGTAGGACCACAATAAAACATACAATGATAGGCTTTCAATTAGGCACACTTGGTGCCGCCTTAGGTGCCCCAAAATGATTGCATTAATGGAAAAAAGTTGGTGCTCAAGTTTTCGTTAAGGAAGATATCAGATGACAAAAAAGGGAAAAAGGGGGAAAAACACCACGCGAATGAAGAAATTAAAATTTAAAATTTAAAAATTTCCCGCATGAAGAAAGAAATCAGATGACATAAAAGGGAAAAACATCATTCGAAGGAAGAGAGCAGGGCACTACTAGCAACTTAATATAGCATGAAGCCAAGATGAATGGAGGATGTCCAGTGAGGAGAGCACAAAGGTATTTGAATTTGCTCATAAGATTATATCAAATTTATTAAACGATATTTAAATTTATTTTTTCTTTGATTGGTGATAATTTTCTTATTTTATTTAAGATAAATCAAAATAAACAAAGCTCCAAATAAAAATTTCTTCCAGCACCATCACATCATGTCAGTTAAAACATAATAAAAACCTACGAATCAAAAATCCCTACCACAACCGTCTGAAAACTATCCAACTAACTACTACCCAAACACCAGTTATTTACAGTACTGAAACAAAAAACAAGGCTTAACCCCTTCAGCTTATACATCAATATCTAGCTTAAACATAGTAAACTAGTTTACATGGAAGTTCACCCTTCTTCTCACACAACTCCTCTCTGGTGATGGCTTTGATTCCTACTATTATCTCCTTAGTATCCATTAATTCGATGCACAGTTTCAAAGCTTTCCACCCTTGTTTTGTACCCTCTCTCCACATGACTCTAGTTCTTCCTTCTAGCCACCTAATGAAAGGGAAATTTATCTCTGCTACTTTATGGTCCACACCTTCCAAGCCTTCGCTCACAAAGCATTTTCTTGGTATATCCCTTTCCAAGATACTCTCCATGTTCACTAAGAAATCCCTATGCACCAATGCTTTCATCACTTTCCTTACAACCTCCACCGACTCTCCTAAGTCTAGTCCCATGCCATGATTAGAGAGTATATATCCATATTAGTCTGATATTTGTGCTTCAAATCTTTGAAGCCATTACCCAGAATGATTTGCACAGATTGTGCCACCTTCACATCCTTGTATAGGAACAAGCCACGCAGTCTCTTCACCATCACTTTTCCATCAAAAGGATCCAATTTCCTCGTCGCTTTCAGAGTGAAGTTTTCCTCCATTTATTCTTTGGTACGTTAGCCACCAGAATACTTTGCATCACCGTCCTAACACTCTCCTTACTCCCTCAAACCAAGAAGCATCAAAGGAAATTCAAGAAAAAACTTCATTACATAGCAAATTGTTGTCCATCAACATTAATGTTGAACATACATCATTTACTAGAAAAAAGAGCTAATTCTTTAATAATTTCAAAAAACATTCCTTCAATATTTTGTATGTATATTTAATATGTTAAATGATATTTTTTTTAATTTCCTTGGAAAAAGTAAATGATTGCATTTTTGGCTTTGACTTCTGATTCATCTCATGTTTTACCTTCCTCCTCTTCCTCTTCCTCCTCCTCTAACTCCACAAGAGATTCATCTTCTGAACCTTCCTCATTTGATTTTGATTCCTCTTCTACATTAGAGGGTCCATACCCTTGATCTGACTCTTTTGAATTATCAGAATCAGAATCATAGCTTCCATATTCAAAAATTCCCAACCACCATCTTTAATAAATTTATCTGGATCATCAGTAATAGTCTTCAAAATTGGCCACCAGTTCAAGTTCATTCTGCTTTCATAATTTACTTTATATCCACGAAAACCAAGCTCTCTAAATGGTATATCAAACTCTAGTTCAAAATATTTTAGATGAGGCTGCTCCTATAGCTCTCTTACTTGCTTGAAAAATCATTGAAACTTTGAATTCTTAACATTCAAAAGATAAATGGAATTTCCTCAACACCCAATAGAGCTATCCAAAAAATCTAACTAAAAGCTAACCCATTTTTTTAGTTTAATAATTTAATTATAAAATTTAAACTTTGAATGTTAATTTTTTGTGTTATTGGCTTATTGCAAGCTGCAACATTGTTTAATATTTATATCTATAAATTGTCTCTAACACATTAATGGTGTGTCAAAATGGAAAGGAACTTGTTGGAAGTAGTATGCTCTAAATTTCTAATACTTAGTGAATCTAGATCCATAGTTAGTAATTCTTAAACAAAACTTGTCCTAACAGCCACATGGAAATGGGTAATAATCAATGGGCTATGCAGGAGACTGTCATACTGTCAGCTGATTACCTAAGCCTTCCCCCATGCACTCTTGAACTAGCAGGGGGGAGTCTAAAAGAGCTTACATTACTTCTTACCATTGAAGAACTAATGAAAGAAAGATTAGTTGACTATACACCGACCTATGACCACTCATGATCTAACAAGAAACACATGTAAGATTGATATCCTCTAGAGGTTTTTAGCCATTTTTTTCCCATGATACTTGTCTTGAATTTTGTAGGAAGAGACCTACTAGATGTGTGTATTAAATGTTGAATCCAACTTAGAAGGAGGATGGCTTCCTCTTATCCAATTACGTAAGGAAATCCGAGCTCATGACCATTTGGTGGTTTAATATGTGGAATATTTTTTGCATTAAGTTCAATGGTAAGAAGCAATGTAAGCTCTTTTAGACTCGCCCTCACCATTTCAAGAGTGCATGGGGGAAGGCTTAGGTAATCAGCTAACATTATGACAGCCTCCTGCGTAGCCCATTGATTATTACCCATTAAATTTTCCCATTTCCCTATGGATACTGGGACAAGTTTTGTTTGGACATTACTAACTATGGATCTAGATTCACTAAGTATTGGCAATTTAGAGCACACTACTTCCAACAAGCTCCTTTCTATTGTGAATGTGATGGAGACAATTTATAATTATAGATATACTTAGTATTGGCAATTTATAGCTTAACACTTCCACATTTCTTTAATCAACTTGGAGCATAAGACTAAGACTACTCAAATGACATTGCAGCCAGGTAAAAATTTATTAAGGGCATAATAGTAGTATACTTCTGTATGTGATTAAATTTTCTTCTACTTAATGATATTATTGTGTATTTAAGTCCTATTTAATAAAGGATGCATGAAACAAGTTTTAAATCCTTAAAAAAAAAATCTACGGTTTTTCCATTTTGCTGAGTCTACACCGAGTTCGGTTGCCAAGTCCTCAATTTCTTGAGTCGAGTCACCCTAGCCGAGTCTGAGGTGAGTTTGAGTCTCATTACTATCGTTGTGATACAAATAAAAGGTTCTTACACATTGGTTGAATATATCCTCATCAAAATGACCAGAAAGAAATTTCAAATTTGTAAGTAAACTCTAACAGTCAAGAAAAATAGTCATAAAAATTGGAAGTAAACTTTGGCAAACATGTAGGTGAACTTAATTCATCTGAATTTATGCCTCTTGGAAGACATTAGGATCTCCCCTCCTAAATTTTGGACCACATCCATTACCTCCACATAAAACTGGACATCCTTGGTCTTCTTGGTTCCCACGTCGTGATATGGTTATGCAAATGAAAATGAAGCATAGTAATCATCTCCTTCTCTGCTAGCTAGAAGAATGCATGCTTAATTTTTTGATACATGATATCAGCTCTCTCTTCTGCTCTCATGGTTGAATATTACTGAAATCCATTATGGTGGGCCTCCAAAGTTCCAGTTATCTTTCTTCCTCTTCCACCAAATGTTGGCCTAATCCACAAGTCTGCCAACCTAATTGGCTTTGTTTTTGAAAGCCGAAGTTTCTCCTGACTCACTAGTATTAGTTGTAACTTTTTTGAAATTTTATTGTGGTATGTGCACTTTGATATAATGTAATATGATTATGGTTTCATCTCATATGCTGTAATATTAGATATATAATATAAAAATAAATTATTGCATAAAATAAATAATAACTTTTCATTTTAAATGATTTTTTTTGCAGAACATGGGTCTTCCAGAAGATCGAGATGATCCTCAACATGATATAGATCCACAAAATATTGGTTATGTTGGTACAGATCACATGGCAGAGGATGATGATGACGTAGATATGGAAGACACTGAGGCCAATGATGATGATGATGATGATGATGATGATGAGATAGTTGGTGATAGTAACCAATGACATTCATGATCATATAGACTACATCATTGATCATTGTCGATATATTGTTATGATGACTCTTTTCATGGTTACTATCATATATATCATTTTCACAGCCAACAATACTATATTGTTGAGTTGTATCATATTGACATGTATAATTTTCACTATATCATTTGGACATGTATCATCTTCACTTGTATCAATTTGAGTTACATAATTTATCAATTTTATTTATATCATTTGTACATGTATCATTGTCACTTATGTCGACTCTTGGACATGTATCATTTTGACATGTTTTTGATGTACTGACATATTTGACTTTCACTTGTTTTAGTTATATATGATGATGATCTTATCAGTATTGACTTGTCAATTTATATATATTAAAAGTGGTCGATGAGTTTTGGATGGATATTTATTAAGTATGATGATTTGAATTTACTGCTTAGGATGGATGTTATCAAATTCAATTAAATTATAGATATTTGACTCACTTTTTTTAATTATAGATGATGATCATGTTACAATAATTATATTGTTATTTAATCATATAAGTTAAATAATTAAATTACTTACTCTATAATCATATGACTTATTTAAGAGGAACAATATATTTAACTAATTAAATTCAAATAAAACATACTAAATTAATAAATGGAAGCAACAATGGAAGCCAAACTAGAAGCAAACCAAAAGCAATCTTGGAAGCAAAACCAGAAGCAAACTAGGAAGAAAATTTGGAAGAAAATTTGGAAGCAAAACTGGAAGAAAACCTAGAAGCAAAATTGGAAGCAAAACTAGAAAGAAAACCATAAGCAAAACCGGAAGCAAAACCGGAAGCAAAACCAGAAGCAAACCTAGAAGCAAAACTAGAAGCAAAACTGGAAGAAAAACTGGAAGCAAAACAGGAAGCAAACTTGGAAGCAAAACCAAAAGCAAAACTAGAAGAAAAACCGGAAGCAAAACTAGAAGTAAAACTCGAAACAAACTTGGAAGCAAAACTAGAAGCAAAATTGGAAGAAAACCTGGAAGCAAAACTGGAAGGAAAACCATAAGAAAAACCGGAAGCAAAACAGGAAGGAAAACTAGAAGCAAAATTGGAAGCAAACATGGAGGAAAACCTGGAAGCAAAAATGGATGTCAAATTGGAAGAAAAACTAGAAGCAAAATTAGAAGCAAAAAGGGAGTAGACATGGAAGCAAAACCAAAAGCCAAATTGGGCACCAATTTTGACACAATTTTTGATGTCACTTCTCGGCACTATTTTAGGCACTTTCAGAGATGCCACAATTTCCTGACGCTAAATATGGTCAAAAAATTAATGCAAAATTTAGTGTTGAGTTGACCATTCCTGTTGGCGTTGAGTTTAGTGCCAACCAAATTGTTCAATTCATGGCTCAAAATACACAAAAATTTGATGCCAAAGTCGACACTAATTGCATGTTGTGTTGTTGTGACACATGACCTTGAATTCTTTGATGTGATCCATAGGATTTCCTCTCCCTTTTTATTTATTAAATTTAGGGACCTCAAAACTAGGAGGGAAAGGTACCATTGAGATGTTTCTATTGAATGGGTATGGAAACAAGTTTTGTTGTGTATGAGGCTTCTTTTATTTTCCCATTTGAATGTCCTACATTTGTTGCATTAGCACCTTGATTTGTGATGCCATATTGTCTTCCAAGTTTGGTGGAGGAGTATACATTGCATATTGTGAGATGGTGGATGAATTGTAAGTGGGATTTTGATATGATGGGGTGTTGTATGGTCTATAGGGTGGTTCTTGATATTGTGAAGGTGATGGTAGTAGAGGTGTATATGCTCCTAACATATTTGGATTGATGATATTTTGTTGAGGATTATAGTATAAACCTTGTTGTTGTTGTTGTGTGATCACTTGTTATTGTTGGGTATACTATTGCACTAGCAAAGCTTGATGTTGTGATTTTTGTTGTTGTGCGACCAAGGGCTATTTTTGGACTTGTTGATGTTGTTGTTGTTTCATGATTAAGTCTTGTTGTTGTTGTTGTTGTGTTATTAGGGATTTTTTTTGTTGTTGTTGGTAAGCTTGTTACGCTTGCAACACTTGTTGTTGGGCTTGTTGTTGTTGCAATGCTTGAGCTTAAGCTTATTTCTCTTGCAATGCTTGTTGGTAAGCCTATTGTACTTGTTGTAAGGCTAAAGCATGATCTTGTTATGCTTGCAATGTGGAAGTGTTTTGATGTTGGGATGGAATTTGGGTGATCATGGGTTGTGGGTTGTTTTGAGGTGGTTTCGGGTTGTTTTAGTTTAACATTCCTTGTAAAATGGTTGATTGGGATGGAGGAATGTAACGTAGGGGGGCCATTTGATTTTGCATGTTTTGGGGGACCCATGAAAAAGATGATGATGGTGTCATTTGGTATTGTGATGTTAATGGAACATTCTATCCTTGGATCAATAGATTATAAGGGTTCCCTTGATTGATGTGTTGAGAGTTCCCTTGTTGTGTTTGATGTGAGACAAAGGTATTACCTTGGTTGATGGGGTTTGTGATCAATTTTTTTTTTGTTTGGATTGATGATAGATGGAGCTGATGTGTTTTGAGGATTGAATTGAGTAGATTAGGTGACCACTTGTTTCGATGTGCCAATGGGATTATTGGAAACACTTGTCAAGGGTTGACCTTGTGTGAGAGTGTTAACTTTCCCTTATTGTCCCACTTGAGGCACATGGTCCACATTACCTCACGTAATGTTTGGCACATTTTGGGTACTTGTGGTGATAGATGAAGATGGTTGTGCTCAAAATGTTGAGGTCATCGTGGTATCATAGAATGTAAGTGGTTTGTATGGATGTAGAGGGTGTTCTAGAATGGTGGTGGAAGATTGAGGTGGGGCACCAAATGTTGTTGTCTAAGTGGTGTTTTGGGGAAGGTTGGTGTTTTGAGTACCCAAAAGTGTGTTTCTTTCCAAGGGAGAGTGTGACCAAAATCGGTGGCAAGCCTTGTTGCAATACTAGGAATTAATATTTGACTTGGGACCAAGGATGGAGTTGGTTGATTCGTAGATTGGGTTAATCCTTGTGTCAAGTTTTGTGTGAGAAAATTTGGAGCCACATTTTCTAAGGTTTGATGAGTATGTTTGTACTCAATGAGCTCTTCCTTAGTGAGGCCAAGTGGGTTGTTCGTGACATCCTCTACCTCATATGGTCCCAATGGACTTTAGGATTGTTGTGAGGGGGTAAAATGGCTCCTTGGATCAAATTCTTGTGGGTTTGGATCACTTGTGGTGGATATAGTTTTGGCTTGTTCCATGATTATCTTGTGTTGTGATCTTGTTGTAATCATAAATTGTGGGTCACCTATAGGAGAGTTATGTTGAGATTTATAATGTTGAAACTCTCTAGTTGACTCAATGTGGGGTGTTCATTTGATTTAATCTTTGCTTAAACGAGATTGTTTCTTTACCACATCAAGCAAGTCTTACTTAATGTTCAAAATAAATGTCTAGATGTCAAAGCAACCTTCATTTCACAAAGTCCATTATGTTAAAATCATGTAGCTAAGGCCATAGTCCCCTATGTTAACCTTGAAAAGTGTGGATTTAGATATAAGCCTAAATATTTAGAAGTCTCTAAGGATAAAATCCTTAGGAAAAGCATCAATATTAGGACTTTTCAAAAGGTTTCCTTACTTAATCCATGTTAGTGTAGGTTTTTGTTTTCCTTATGTTAGGGGTATTTATTTTTTCCTACACATTATTTAAGCTTTCTTAGGTTTATTAGATGTGGTCATATGAGGACGTGTGGAAAAATATAATAGCTACATGTGTCACTCTCTCCCCACACATGGTTAGTTGAGTTACACATCCTCTTTTGGCTTGTTGTGCCACCTCTCAAAACTACTATTCCATTTTTACCTGAGTAGTTTATGGGGTAGTTGGGTTTCTCACCCTCTTCTGGCTTTATGTGCTACCACTCTCTTGTCTTCACTTAAGGAGGTTATGCCACCTGTCTTGTCATTTACCAAGTAGGTTATAACCTCCCACCTTTTATGGGTAGTAGGAGTTAATGCACCTCTTGGATGTATTTTCCCTTATTCTTCTATATATTGAGCACTCTCCTCTCACCTTCACCTAGCTCCATTAGTTCAGCTAGTTCAGCTAGTTCGGTGATTGTTTGGTGAGAGTCACGAGAGTATTCTCAAAAGTCTCTTGATTTTTCTCTATTGTTCTCTCATTTTAGATTTCTTTTCATTCCACTATTTTTATCTTCGATCATTTTTTGAGTTTAGTTGCATGTGATCTATGACCAACATCAGATCCTGGCTCGATTCTCGCTTCTCGCATAATCTAAACATGGTATCAGAGCAAGTTTGTCTGGTATAGCTCATTATTTTTCTAAAATTATTTTGAGATATTTGAGACTAATATATTGTTGAAATTTTCCTCAAAATCCAAGTATGCTCTTCTCCTACATCCTCGAATGACCTAGAGAATCATAACAGTTTAAAGGAAAAATAAACATTTGTTTAATCTGGTTTATATATGTATGCACGTTCCTATGAGATCTAGGTGATTAAAGTGTTTTTGGTAATATTGAAGACGTTTTCAACATTTCCAAAGTGTCTAGAAGGTTTTAGAAAGTCAACATTGACTTTTATTTCACCAAAATCAGAGATTGGAGGATACAGTAAAGAAAATCAAAGTTAAAAACTTGATTTTTTACTAGAGCCAATTTCATTTTGGCTTCAAAAATTTGGCTTCCACTCATTTTAAAAAAAAAAAAATTTCTGGGTTTTATTCCCAAGGTCAAAAAACCAATCTGGGTAGTCAGTACATTTTGCAAAAAGTTGATAAATTTTGCAGAAATCGAGTCAAAATAGAGGCATGAGTTGTTTATGATAGGCATATTTTGCACTGTTCTTCAAAGTTGCATAACTTTTGCCTTGGGTGTCAAATTTTCGCAAAAAAGTACTTGTTGGAAAGCTAGAAATGACCACTTTCGATCCATGAAGGTTTGAGTAAAATTTTCTGCCTATTTCAATCAAATATTGTAGGTTGAATCTACTGAATTTTTTTTAATCTTCAATATGTCATATCTTTCAATTTTGTAATCCATTTTTTCAAAAACAAAAAAGTGTTGGAAAGATATTGAAGAGTAAAACACAGCTACAAGGTTATTTTTCCAAATTTTATTTCAAAATTAATTTTTATCAAATATTTTAATTTTGGATGTTAAGAGCCTTATATGCCTTGCAATCTGGAAAAGCCTTGTAAAAGAACAAATCATAAAGTGCCAACATTGTAATATTGGGGGGTAAGTTTTGATACTAGTGAAAAGGGGGGTTCATTATGTTGAATCTTGTTTGCACATATTCTCTTTTTCACACATGCTTTACTGCATCATGGTTAAAAATATTTTAATGGGGTTAATTGTAATCATGAACTAAGATAGAGTTCCACTATTGGGGTTTAATCATGGATATTAGGAATGAATTTCACAAATCTATTGTAAGGATAAATTCATAGAACTATTTTTCCTAGAAGAAAGGGATAAAGAATCAATGCCTTGAGTAGGATCTACTACCCTATCTCCTAGGACTTGTTCTTGAACCAAATACCTATGAACAAAAGAATGCATGTTTTAACAATAATGACATGGTCTATGGACTAATATGTCTCACTATTTTGAGGATACTCTACATCACATAGAGCACACTGAGTTCCCTTTCATTGCATGGACAATCATCTAGCAGTTGTATGGAGACATTGAATCTTCATTTGAAAGTGATGCTTCCTTGGATGACCAATCACCTACTGAGATTCATGATGCCTCTTCTCAAATGGAAATATCTTCATTGGATGATTAGTTTATATGGTTGACATACATTGATACCCCATCTACATTTGAGTAGACTTTACATCCTCTTTCATTTGTTGCTACTTCAGAGTTCAAAGCTACTTCATCAAGAGCTTTCAGTGATTCCTTGCAATAGGACATACATGGTCTTTAAATTTTAGCATTAAGTGATGATCTCTTGAAAAGTATGTCAGACTTGTTTATGGAGACACATATTGTAGATTTGGGAGACACTATTGATGATATTCAGCTTCTCTACAATGAAGTTGAATTTTCTTCAGATGTTGTGAGGGATCACATTGACCCTCCTCTTCATTCTCTACATGATCATTCCTTACAATTTGGTATGAGTGTGGATACTTCGGATAAGCATTTTGAGTCTTTGGCTTATGCTCTACATCAATCTCTAGGAGATTTTGATTTGTCATCTTCAGTAGTGTTTCCTAGAACACCTGATTTGATTGTGGCAACTTTCAGCATTGACATGGGGATACTTGAGCTGACTTTAGATACTTCATTCATTTTGTACTTTCTTCCTACATATTCCTTTTAAGACTTGGGAGAAAGTGTGCATACACCTTTGGTTGTGTTTCTTCCTAAAGGGAGGAATGTTGTTTGATGATTGTGGACCATCTTCTACACCTAGTTTCAAGCATCTACCATTGGATCTCTTTGGGGGGGATTATTCGTCCTTTTACTTCATTTCTCTCTCTATTATGGGGGGCATACTTCCTTTTGTGGGATGGGGCTTCTTCTTCTTTGGGGGGAATTTTATATGTACATGGTTACCTAACATGGCCTCATTTTTTGGGACCCATTTTTCACCCACCTAAGCTACACTTAAGGGGGGGTGTTAGTGTAGGTTTTAATTTTACTTATGTTAGGCGTATTTATTTTATCCTACAAATATTATTTAAGCTTGATTATGTTTATTAGATGTGGTCATATGAGGACAGATGGAAAAATGCAATAGCTACATGTGTCACTCTTTCCCCACACAAGGGGTAGTTGAGTTACACATCCTCTTTTGGCTTGTTGTGCTGCCTTTCATAACCAATATTCCATTTTTACCTAAGTATTTTATGGGGTAGTTGGGTTCCTCACCCTCTTCTAGCTTTATGTGCCACCTCTCTCTTCTCTTCACTTGAGGAGGTTATGCCACATGTCTTGTCATTTACCAAGTAGATGATAACCTCCCACCTTTTATAGGTAGTAGGAGTTAATGCACCTCTTGGATGTATTTTCCCTTATTCTTCTATATATTTAGCACTCTCCTCTCACCTTCACCAGCTCCATTAGTTTAGCTAGTTCAACTAGTTCAACTAGTTCGGCTAGTTCGGCTAGTTCGGTGATTGTTTGGTTAGTCATGAGAGTATTCTCAAAATTCCCTTGCTTTGTCTCTATTGTTCTCTCATTTCAAATTTCTCTTCATTCCTCTATTTTTATTTTTGATCATCTGTTCAATGAAGTTGTATGTGATCTACGTCCAACATTAGATCTCGGCTTCTTTCTCGCTTCTCACAGAATCTAACAATCCAAAAGGTTTGAAGTTTGAAAAACTTGTTGATGTTTGTTTTAAGATGTTTTGGAAATAAACAATGTGTCAAACTTGACTCACAAGTTTCTTGGTGGGATTGCCTCATGCCCTTCATAGTAAAAGAGATGATTTTACATGCAATTAAGGAAAGAGTGTAGAGGTATGTTAAGAATGAAGTCTTAACCTCTACACTTTAACCAAAATTAGACATGGCAAGTAACTTCTTGGAATCTAAGTTCTAATGCACCACTTTGAAAAACTCGTTGGAAGGACAAAGTTGGCCACTACTTAAACAAGGTTCTTAATGAAAACAAACCAAGAACACCATTACACATATTCATCTGCTTGGCCACTTAAGGCATGGTATTAGGTTTAGTATGTTATGGACGCCCCATATTGATGCTAATTTCCCACGATTTCACATCCTTTATTGAAATCCTACCGGTCAACATGCTTGCAAGAAATTTCCTATGAGTTTTATGTTGCAATATGTAACTCATAGTAAGTCCTCTCTTAAGGGCAATACAAAGCATGAAAATATACTTGAGTATTTCTCTTCACCCAAGATCACACGAAGTGCAAGGGGAGTGGATATGTACTACACGTGCACCAAAGCAAATAACATGTACTTGAGTGTTTCTCTTCACCCAAGATTGCACGAAGCATAAGGGGAGTGGATACACACTACAAGTGCATAGAAGCAAAGAAAACACTCATCATTTTAACCCCTTAAAGATAAATGACTTCATTTTAAGCACCAAATGGAAGTGTTTGGTTATTTTTATTCAATTTTAAGCTAATATCACAAAATGAAGATGTAGGGATCCAATTTTAACCAACTTTGAAAGTAAATTTTAAACCCACTGGAAGTTTAGTTGGTCCTAAAACATAAAGAAAAGCAACATATGATGGGTTATAATTGTCTCATAAGTGTAAAATCACTTTTTGCAATGTATGGACAAATGATAGTATGCTTCTTCACTTCAAATGTTTTCAAATCTGCAAAACTAGTTAGCCTCAAAAAAAAAAAAGATGTTAGTAACATGTTAGAGAGCACATGAAATTAAAAATTTAAAGCACATGTCAAAATTATCTCTCTGTTTTGTTTACCAATAAAAAGTATCATTGAAATCAATTGCATCACTAAATTTATCTTGAACACGTCACCATATCAGAAGTGTATCACTCTAGTAAAAATCACGTGTGTTGCTCTACAGTAAAATAGTGACATCAATTGTGTCACTATAATGCATGCACAGCTATAATGAAAATCATGATGTTAATAAAAACATAATAGTGTCGCTATAATAAATATGCGTTGATGAAATTAAAATATGTGTCATTGAATTAATTATGTGTCTCTAAATTTAAACCAAAGTTAATTTTTGTATAGCGACACATATCAGGTGCGTTGTTGTATCTACAAAACCAAGAACATGAGAATCTAAAGAGAAATTCATCAGATTAGATTGGTAAAGCCCTCCTGCTAGTGCCAAAATGTGACCATTGTCATAATGTGAACAAAATATGATAGTTCCAAATGAATTTAAACCCTATTTAATCCCCTAAGCAATGATCCCAATAAGATATTCAAAATTTCAAAGAACAAGAACCCATTAAACTAACATGAAATCAACATGAAAACATAAGGGAAATCTATTCTAAGACATCAAATCTTATCTTATTGGGGGAGTAGTGTTGTATTGATGTGGAATAGAGACCTTTTCCCATTCCCTTGAATAATATGAGCTTGTTTCAATTGATTTTATTGAAGAAAACTAACAAAACCAATGAGATATTTACGAAACATGATAAATGTCTAGTTTAGCATGATAAAGATGAGTTCTAAATGCTAAAATTCTTGATAAAATGGGTGGAATCTATGCTATATGCAAACGAAATTAAAATATGTAAGCCATGGATGCATGTGAATTTGAATTTCAACAGCATAACTTTGCTAGCAAAAGATGGATCCATTTCTCTCCAAACATGGTGATGTATTTATAGGAAAGCAAATGAAAAATCATGCCTGGATCAGATTGATTTGATCTATCAATGGTTAATAATGCATGAAGGATGAAACATGGGTCAAGGATTCTCATCAATGGATGAGAATCAAAGATCACATGGGTCAAGGAAAGATCAAGGGATAAGAATGATTGAAACATTGAACACACTTTGTAACAACTTTGAAAGTTTGTTATAAATTTTATTTGAAATAAATCATTCCTTTATGGAGAAAAATAGGATCTAATATTCCTTTGGAATATTCCCTATGCAAGTGGATCGGAGGGGAAATTAGCAATTTAGTAATTAAAACTAAATTTGAATGTTCAAGCTAGAGAATAATATGATATCCACTAAATAATTCATTTATTTAATAAGAAATGAGTTCAAAATTACATTTAATTAAATAATAAAGATTATTTAATGAAATTAGAGGAAACAAGGTTTAAATTAAGTAATTTGATTTATTTAATTAAAGAGGGTGAAGTGTTAGTGCAAGAGGGGGTGAATTAACCCAATTAGGTCAATTATATTAATAGGTAAAGATGAGGCATTTGATTAAATAACTTGGTTAATTTAATCAAACAAGCAAAAATAATATGGTTTTCATGATGAAATGATGTTAATATATCATAATCAAGTGTGTAATACCATTCAAGACATTTTTAAGTGTCTACAGGTATTTTATTGAAGCTTTATTTTTCTATTATTAGCTATTCATGAAATCAAATTGATATAATTTTCATTCTATTATCAATTTTATATAATTCTATAGCAATTGCACATCTTTTTGTGTTAGTTCAAAATATTTTGGTGAAGTTTTTATCCTATCCGATTTACATCTATTTTCAATTTGATAGAAACAAAGATTTTAAACTTTCCAAATTTCTTGTTTCAGTTCATTACTATTATCTAATGTATTTAGTAGAGAAAATGATATAATTACATGTGGAAATATATTATAAATCATTTGGCTTTAGTTGCACATTACTCGATTTCCATTTGGTGCATGTTGGTGTTTACTTTAGATTACCCGATTTGTCTAACATTAATTTTGATAAAAATTAATATTTTCATATTTGAGATTGTTGGTTATTACATGCCTTTGAATAACCACCCCATTTTATTTTGGATCAAAATGGGTCCCCCTCTTTCTATTTTTTTTATCGCTTCCTTTGGTTGTTTGGGTGGATCTTAGGAGTTCTTTTATTTTCCTCATAAGTTTGCCTTTTGGTCTGCCGGAGCCAGGTCTGGGGCTAAATCTGGATGAAGAACTCATTTAGGGTTTCGAGTTCGGATTCCATCTCGACTCTAACTCCACCCTCTTTTGTTGTTTATTTGCTCCATTGGTTGTTTTTGACTTACGTTTTGGGTCCCTCTTTTTTGTTTCTTTTTCTTTATTTTTGTGTCATGTGCCTTAGGAGTGTGTTCCTTTCTTGGGCCTTTTCTTTTTGTTCCAACGGACCCAGAACCGGGACTAATTCTGAACTTGGAATTCCTTCCAAGTTCGTAGATTGCTTCGCTCTCGATCCCGCTTTGCCTTCTTTTGTTTTTCTCCTTGTATCGCCTTTTGGTTTTGTTTCTACGATCTTCATAATCGAATCGAACCAAACTTTGAAACTGTTCCAAGTTTCAAGTTTTGGTTCCCTCCCGGTCCCGTTTCTGTTGGCCTTGTTCTTTTTGCTTTTTGTTCCGATCATTTGGTCGCAGGATGTTTTCTCCCATTCGGCCTTTCTTCCTTCGCCCTTTCTTTTGTCTTCTTTGAGTTTTGTCGAGGCGTGACCGAGATGGAATTTGAACCTGAAAATTTTAAAAAGTTTCAGTGGTCGGATTTGATCCCGATCCTAGTTCCGCCGGATCTCGCTTGATTTTCCTCCAATTCCGCTTTGCTTGGTTGGTTTACGCCTTTTGCTCAAGAGGGACCGTGAGCTAGAATGGGGCAATGAATATGGAGTTGGCAAATAGTTTGGGTTCAGCCCATTCCGGCCCGGCCCCGCCGATTTGGTTCGGCCCACCCGCAGGGCGGGGAAGGTGTTCGGTTCGATTTGGTTCCACTCGCTTTTAAAGGGAAGTGTGTTCTCGGTTCAGATATGGTTCCGCTCGCTTTTAAAGGGGAAGTATTCGTTCAGATCTAGTTCCGCCTTTGCCGGAAGTAAGTCTTTTTTTGTGAAGTATAATAAAATGAGAGAGGTATGATGGGTAAGATTGAAGGTAATATTTTTATGGTTTAAAGGACTAACGAGGGCATTGTCTTGCAGGATTAAAGCATGCATGGAGCATCTGATGTCTTTTCTCAAGGAAGTCGGCCTACAAAAGTTCTAGGCCGAGAGAAAAGCGTAAAAGGGAGGTCACAAGTCTTAATGACAAATAGTACATTTGCTGGCAAGAGTAGGTGGACATGAGAGATAATACCCCTGGAGTATTCAAAGCGACTTTGCAGAACAGTTTTCAAGGTCGAGAAGGGAGCGCGTGGATTCTCGAGGTCGGACACGAGAGCTGCGAGTTAATGTGATGGTTGCAAAAGATCTGAAGGCCATGCCCGAGGGAGATATTTCACTAACACAGACAGGGTATGCATTTAATGCACCATTAATCTTTATCCCAACTCCTCTAGGGCCGATGTGTTCTTGAACCAACTTATTTTGTAAACCCTAAATGGGGCTGATATTTTGAAGGCATGTGTATATATGGCATTTTGGCCTCTTTGTAAATATATAGAGAGAATAGATAGAGGAGGAGATAGAAATTTTAGAGAGACACAAGTAGAAAGACTTTTTTTTCTTTTGCAAAGAATTAGTCAGTTAGGGTTAGAAGGTAGAGAAACTCAAAAGTAGAAGGAAGTAGATGTATCTTTCAGGTTTTCTTAGTGTAGATGGAGATGATTTGAAGACACAAATTTTTTGTACATTAGTGATTGTGCCAGATTTGTAAATGCTATTTATTTGTTTCACCAACAACAGAAGCAGATAGATTTAAATCTACTTCACATTATGCTCCAGAATGGTATTTATCTTGGGATTAATTATTTGATTTGAAAAGCTTTCAAGGAATGAAATTTTGTTTTATGTTCTATTTAAATGATGATTTACAATCCGCGGTTAAAATTTGCACTGTGAATGAATGAAACTGTGTGTTAGATACAAGTTGATTTCATTCTCCAGTTTTAGTTTAGGGATTCCTTGGAAGGCAACAAGTCTGATTATTTGGATGAATTAATATTCTCTTCAATTCTAAAGCCTTGATCTATCTTTTTCTATTTCTTTAAAAACCCCAATTAAAGTAGGTTTGAATTTATGTTTGACCTTAGAACAATCCAGAAGCTCAACACCAGCAGGCCCCTTGAACATTATAGTCATGTCAACCATTGAGTGAAATCAGCACAGTCGTGAACCGATTAACAGGACCTTGGGAGTTAGGTATCCATGTGTTATCTTTCTCTTTTAGGAGAAACAGAATAACAATATTCTATTTGCATGTTGTTGTGCTACTTGGACCATCAACAATTATGTGGGATATTATAAGATTAATAATATTTGAGTTTTATTTTAATTCGATACATTACACTGTGTCTAATTTCTCTTGCCTTCCTAGTCATGGCTTAACTAAACATTATCATTTCATCAACAAATTACAAATGAGTGATGTTCCACTTCATCAATGAAACTTTAGACCTTTTAGATTCTCATTACCACCTGAACCTTAAGAGCTTGACTCAATATTTTAACAACAATAAGAAACATAAAGGAGGAAAGAGGATTTCCTTACTTAAGGTCCCACTTAGCTTGAAAAAAATTGGTAAAGGATTCATCGATTAAAAGAAAGGAGGAATTAGAGATGCAATTATATATAGACCCAATTACACATTTACAAAACCTAAAAATTCTTATAACATGGAAAATAAACTACAATGAGAACCTATCATGATCCTTATTAATGTCCAAATTTAGGATCATGTCATTTTTCATCAGTGGTAACTTTAAGAAACCCCCCTCAAAAAAAGATGTAAAATCTTGGCGAATCTTTCACTTTTTTAGGAAAAATAATTAATTTCTATTGGTGAATCTTTCCTTTTTTTGAAAAAAATATTAATTTTATTGGCGTTATTTTACATCACTAAAATTTTGTAGAAAATTTTGGAAAATATTGAAAAATAATAGGAAAATGTATTAATTATGATAGCAAATCCATCCAATCTAAAAAAATAATTCTTATGGAAAAGTAGGGGCCAAAGGGTGGAAATTATCAATGGATTTAAGGGGTAGACTATAATATTTACTTGCTAGCATTGATTTAAAATATAATCTAACAAACCTCATTGTATTCTACAAGGTAAAATGAACTCTTAATATGTAATGCTCATGGGGCCCAAAATTTCTTTTGGATTGCTTTTTTCTAAATAGGGGTAAATGCTTTTAACCTGGAGCTATGAATTGATGAGGTCACAAATGGGAGACCTCATCCCTAATATAAATTATCAACAATTACGCCCTAATGGGGTTTGAACCTTGAGGGAAAGAATAACAACACAACAACTCAACCATCACACCATGCCACTATTAGAAAATTTGTTTTGGATTGTTGATATAATGATCCTCATTGTATTTTGGAGGTAAAATATACCTACAATCTATGATTCTCATGGAGCCCAAAAATTGCAGTCTCCATGAGAATTACACATCATAGGTATATTTTACCTCATGAAATACAACAAGGGCCATTATATTATATTGTAAATCAATGGTAGAAACAAAATATTAGAAATATGTCCCTAAAGCAACTAATAATTATGATATACTATTGGTGAAATAATATAGATTCCTACTATAATTTATAAAATTTAGGAGAATTTAATCTAATCATGTATCAAATATTATGGTGAATTTTTGAGTTAATTTTTTTAATAAAATAAATTCTTTGGAAATTTAAATAATACTATGATAAACTTGTGTAAAAAAGTGGGAATTCAAGTCACATTATAGCTCAAACTATCAGCCAATTTTGGATTCCTAAATTTCAACTATTATTCAATTGATGAATATTAGCCACTAAAAAATCATTGTTTTCATCTTATGTCTAATTTAATTTATAGTCTCATTAGCAACAATAATTCCATCCAAGATCTTCCTCACCTTTAAGAACCCACTTTTCTCTTCAAAGATGATATCACCTAGATATTTCTTAAAATGCATATTCATGACTTTGGTGATAATTCTATAAATTTTATTATAGAGGATTATCAATCTAAATTCATAAAAAAATGAGTCTTATTATTTGACATCAAAGCCACAAAGGTGAAATTACATCCTTTCAACATCAAATTTCTTGATCTAAACTGAAAATCCTCCCTCGCAATATATTAGAAATTATGAAAGATTGTTTCTTGTAAGCTATTTGGACCTGAAACCTTCCTAGATCCAAAAGAGATTTTTTTTTAGTTTCCTCTAGGGAGAAGGCTCACATTAATAATTCATCTCTTATTTGGTAACAATTACAAGAATACTATTTTAAAAAATAACTTGACTTCACCATCAACCAAAGAGGAGGGGGAAAGCATATATTTAAAAAAGTCTAGGTCCATCCTTTTGATAACCTCCATGTGACCATCATTGAAACATAAGGGATTTGAATGCTAGTGATCCTTTTCCATTGTCTCCTCATATTGTTAGAGAGATGGAATAATGTTATCTTTGAGATTTCAAATTAGTAAATTTAAGTATATATATATATATATATGGTAGTTGGGTTGGTAGTTTATGTACAAATATATTATTTTTACTATTTATTAAATATTTTTTAGAGTTTATCCTTAGGTATTTTTAATTGGATTGACTTTTTATGTAATTTTTGAATGAATTTATGTTGTTGTTTTACATTGTTCCATAATTGTATGCATAAGTTAAGAAATTATTTTTGACAAAACAACATACTACTAAAAGAGATTAATCAAAAGATTGTTTCCCTTTACAATACACACAACTTGACTAAGAATAAGGAAAATATTATTAACCCTCTAATCTAGATGTAAAATATTATAGATGAGATAGGGTAGGAATATTATGCACTTGTAATGATTATCTTCAAATTTTATTTTATTCCAAAAGACCTACAATACTAAAATAGTTCAAATATTAGGAATAGATCAACCTATAGTTTATTGTCTTTGAAAAATTACATCTAATTCTATCTTCAAGTTGATATTTGAATTTTATATTCATGTATATGGTTTCATGTAAATGAAAAATATTCTCTTTTAAAAAGAATAGTAAAAAAAAATATTTTAGTTACAATATCATTTATTAATCAAAATATTGACTAGAATATTTAATAATAAATTTATTACAATTGAATATATCATATGAATATGTTTTACCATTATATTTCAAATAAAGACAATAATGTATCCCTCGGAATATTTTACTTTTAAAGCATATACTTCATACCTTTGTCTTTAAGACATATCCATATACATATTTTTTATAAAAAACAAACATTAATCCATTTTATATGAAGAATAGCCTTCATCATTGTTATGTGTCCGTCTGCACACAAAAGATTGAACAAACATTTATTCAACCCATAAAAAAAGTGATCTTTAAAAAAATCACATAGCCTCAGACTTTCACCCCATATAAAAACAAATTGATTCTCAACCAAATCTAAAATATAGTTTCAGTTAGATTATTTTGCTATAATTTCATTGATTGCTAAAAAGTTATGATAAGTTTCAAAAATTATCTTAGTGTGAGTCAATGTAGATGGCAATTTTTGGGCTTGAAAGATTATAAATAGAAAGTGAAATCATTGTATTTGACAATTAGATATTTATGAAGATGAGAAGTTGAACAAATAATTAGTAAACTAAGTGATAGTGAGATGAATAAATATAAATGACACATAAATATTTGAACTTTGAAACATTTTATTTTATCAATAAAATAAAAAAGTTTATGATTATTTTATAGTAAAGATATTTATAATGATGAATTATTTATAGATGTATTTGTTTAAGTGTTCTTGATTAAGGAAAAGATTGTGGGAAAGATATTTTTATGGTAGTTCTTAGTAATTTCAATCATTAGTTTATATTTGTTCAAGTGCTCCTTATTAAGGAATCTATCAATGTAAATATTTGTAAAATTAAAATATTTTAATTAATGTTGGTTTTTTTTAGGGATAAACACTTTTGATCTGGAGCTATGAACTGGTGACATCACAAATGAGGGACTTTATCCCCAATTTAAATATTCAACAATTACACCCCCAATGGGTTTGAACCTTGATGGCAAGAACAACACCACAACAACTTCCATCATACCATGCCACTATTTGAATATTTCAATTAATGTTTATTATAACTTGGGGCAAAATCAGTTGGTTTACTACATTTAGATTATATAAAAAAAATTGTTAATTACATGTAGAATTTTTTATTAGTAGTAAACCTTTTTTTTATTCATGATTGAAAATTTATTCATTTTTGTTTCCTTAAAACAATAATACTATATTCATTTTAAATGTACAACAATTGCAATGATATAAGAGAATGGCAACATAAAGTGGCAACTTAAATAACCTATTTGATGACAAAGATTTAACTTGGGAAAGGGAAAATATTTCATCCCTAAACATTAGCAGCTCAAAATTTAAAAATAAAATGTATATTAATACTTTCATTCTCTTGTTATATTTATAAATTCTCTTACATCAAAAAAATTAATTTTTTTACAAATTCATTCATACCTTTTTAAAATTTGTGTAAATATGTAGCCTATGTTTAAGGTTTAATAAATGCAATTTGGTCTCAAAATTGTTGCAATGGTTTTTTCGTTGCACCAAAATAATGACCTATTAACGTCTAATACAAACACCATATTTTCACAAGATCCACGTGAAGCGGTTAAGCCATGTCACAAATCTAGAGGGAGATGTTGAATAACCAAGGGGATAAAGGTTCCAACCTTCCAACAATCCCCCCAATGTGATCATGGGATTCAAACCCATGACCTTTCCCTGATACCATTTGTTGTAATAGATTTGTCATTGTGTCAAAAGATTGACCTATTAATGCCTAATACAAATGCCATATTTATACAAGATCCATGGGAGGCTATTAAACCATGTCATAAATCTAAAGGGTGGAACTGAACAACCAAGGGAACGAAGGAACCAACCTTCCAACAGTCTCGCCCACCTCCCCACCCCCTAAACCCCCCATCACCCTCTTAGTAGATTTCCCTCTTAATGGATTGTGTTCCCTTCAAAAATAATGTACAAAAAGAAAACCAATAGTTTGATATTTTATGATCAAAGAAAATTTATTTACTTGACATCTTTTATCAGAGAAAATTATCTTGAATGAATTTATGTTAGTATATATTTACAATATAATAAAAATTAAGATAGTCCTAAATTTATCAATAATATTATATAGTTTTTATACATCTTATGTTTCATGTCATAATTGTGTTTTGCATGTTATTATTGAATAAATATTGTAGTACAAATGTGAGACTTTTAGAATAAAACATTTCATCACTTCTTATTTTAAAAAATGTATTACTATCAAAATATATCTATCTTGAAACTTATGGTCCATACTCAACCATGAGAATATTTCTTCATTTTAATTTTTCTTTTAACAATTTAATATTAAAAATTTATCATACTCTATAAAAAAATTAGAATATAAACTTAAAAAGAAATTTAAAATCTAATTTTCATACAATCTAATTTTGTCAATATTGATTGCTAAAGACTCACATTCATAGATATATTGAGGGTGGATTATTGTACATGACCTACCTTCACATATCAAAAATATGTACACACAAAAGATAGTTCATATGTTACTTTATAAAAGCAAGAAGATGATCACTTACAAAAGATATATTACAATCTAATTTTGTCAATATTGATTGCTAAAGACTCACATTCATAGATATATTGAGGGTAGATTATTGTACATGACCTACCTTCACATATCACATATCAAAAATATGTACACACAAAAGATAGCTCATATGTTACTTTATAAAAACAAGAAGATGATCACTTACAAGCACAATCAATTTTAAAGAATTGAATAATCCAATAAAACTAATAATAAATTTTTTATTTTTTTTATTTTAGAAGGATTTTTATTTATTTTTTGTCTATTTAACACAGCTATTACTCTAAAAATTTAATGTTCTTTTGAATCAATGATCTATAGAAAAAAATTGAATTGTTTTCAATTATAGTGCAGGTGTACTTGATAAAATTTAATGAACAATATAAGTTAGTTGTGTCTAAAAGATGCAAAATTGTAAAGAAAATAATATTTCCACATGATTAATTTGTTTATGAAATAGACCTTAATCTATTTTTAAAATCACATTATTTGACATTGTTCCTAAACTTTCCTTTATTCTACATATAATAAGTCAAGATAATTTATAAATATTAAAAACTTAATTTTCTTTATTTATCCAAATTCATTCCTCAATCTTTATTTTTTTACATATCTCTAGTAGAAGAGATTTTCTTTGTGTCATGCTTTAGTACATGATACAAAATTTTATTTTTTATTAAATAGGACACTCTTAAAGTTTCTACATATGTTTAATCTATTTTCAATTTGAGTATTTATTATATAAATATAAACAAAGAATATAAATCTTATTTGGGTATTATAATAAGAGAAAATATAGCTTAATAAGGTAATGGAGTATGAGATATTATCATGTCGTAAATAGTAGTTTTTTTTTATTGAAGAAAGCAATAGCACAAAGAATAGCTGACTCATTGTATTTTTTTCTCCTTAAATAGTAGGTTTATTCTTTATGAAACACAAATTTCTCTCATTTTTTGATGAATAGAAGATGAGTAAATATTCTATATTAAATGAATGATAAATTTAGTCATTTAATTATGTATTTAAATAGTTATATATTGTTACTATACTATGTTACCATTCTTACTACTCAATGTGTATGTATAGAGAAGGTTGTAATGGACTCAAACTAATATAATACAAATATAAAAACACAAGAGTCAAAGAATTGAGTTTATAATATTTCTTTCTAAAAACATGCAAATCTTGAACTTTTGTGTGTTAATAATACTCAATATATATGTATATCTATTAATATAATTGAAGGCATTCTACGATTCATACAAACCCATCTTAAAAGAGTTTATGATGATTCTATATTAATAATTCTATTTGATACACCTGATAAGGGGCTAGCACATTAGGCAACCAAGTGGTGACACATAAGTAGTGGAGTTGGGGGGTTGGCAGAGGATCGATCATCAATGTTAGTTTCATTATTATGAACAAGGTTGCCCCTATAATTTGCCTCCCTCACTCGGCATGTATAAATTGTCTTTGTTTCACTCTCTAAGACATATACAAACTTTACGGACTTTACCCAGATCTTGATAGGGTCCCTAATCCCCAACCAAAATATTTATAAAAAAATTTTTAAAAAAAATCTATTTAATAAAATCTAATATTATAATGATATATACAATATATAAAAGTTGTCTTTCCCTCCTCCAATACTATTTTAGAACTTCTATTAATCAACTAATAACTATAATAACTACAACTATATATAAAAACTAACTTGCAGTATCTACTACTATAGCAATTACACTTTATGCAATTAGTAAATATACCTACTATACATCTTAATTTATTAAAGATAAAACATTACAAAATTTTGGATAACATAAAAACAAGAAATCTATAACTCAACCCAACTAATGCTATTACGTTTGTCGTTTTGGTGTTATAAGGTTAGTAACAACTACTTTTTCACGTCATCGTCTAAGTAAGTGAACATTGTTTGAAAATGCCTTATCTTTTTGTTAGAAAACTCGTTAATGCCTGTAACAAAGTCCGCAGTAATGATCTTAAAGAATCTAGTCATGTGGGCATTATGTTAGATTGTAATAGCAGGTCCCACATAACCGTTCCGTCCGTGAATCCTGGCCATAGTCAGGGGAAGTCGGTCTTGCTAGAAAGTTTGAACGTTCCATATTAAATTTTATTTTGTAAGTATTGTATTTCATTTTATATGTTGGGGAGGATAAACACAATTAAAATATTACATTTATTAGTATTGAATATTTTTGGTATATAAATTGTTAGTATTTATTTTATGTTAATTTATTTTTCAGTGTCTAATCAGTATGACATGATTTATTTTATACAATTATTTTTTTCTATTTTAATCTTTTATTTGTAATTTAGGTTGGGATTTATGAATTATTTAGAAATAAAGGGATTATCTTTTGGAAGTCATTGTCAAAGGAAACTACGTCTATAGCTACCTTCTAAACCATGGAATCAATGGGATATCAATGCAAGAGT
The DNA here is from genome assembly GCA_007258455.2 of Sequoia sempervirens. Classification (NCBI taxonomy): domain Eukaryota; kingdom Viridiplantae; phylum Streptophyta; class Pinopsida; order Cupressales; family Cupressaceae; genus Sequoia; species Sequoia sempervirens. Next base: position 18,711 of record VDFB02009586.1, on the reverse strand, counting down.
AGAAATATATAAAATAGTCTTATATTTATATAATATAGTAATAAAGTATAATAGAAACTAGACAATGCCCCCAACCTCAAAAACTACAACACAAAAAACCATATCCATAATCCTTTCAAACAAAACTAGGAAATAGTTGAACAAGAACAATCAAACCAATATACATAGAAAAGAGAACACTCCATCGAGGGACAAGGAAATACACAAGCCTTAGCCCACCACCCAAATTTTTAACACTACAATTTAAATTATTACAAGTAGCACAAGAAGAACCCTCACCTAGAGGAGAGACTACAACCTCCTCCACATACTTGTCTAGAGAATGTAGGAATAACCTTCACCAAAATAGATACCTTTGCACTCTTAGTGATAGCTTCCTCAAACCTTTATAGGACAATCTACCTTCATTTCATCACATGCAAATGGTCTAAAACATTATTGAGATACACTTTAGCCTAGTGAATTACATATTCTATATCACCATCAAGGAGGAAGGAGCCAATGGCATTTGACAATAAAGAGGCTTAATTAAATAATGTATTCTCATCAAAAAAGATCATCTACCCATGTATATGAATTGGATCAAAAAAATGGTCATGGAAAATTGAATACTCACACAACCCGAGCCTAATCTAGATCCTTTACCAACTCCCAAATATGAACCACCTAGTGCCATAGATCAATATTTTTGATTTTCCACCCCAAACATGCCATAAAGTCTGCAATCATCTCTTCACTATAGTACTATCACCTCCTCCTTAATCCCCCTTTATTTTTCAAAGAGGCATTCTTGGCCACCTCAACATGAGTTTAGGACCTCCCATGCTAAGCCCTAAAACCAAACACCATCTAGTAACTAGAGAACCTACCTTCTAGAGATCAAACTCAAAGAAATGAATAAAAAAACTTGTCTTGAATTACACTATTATTGTCAAAAGATAATAATCATTAATGTATCTACCTCAAATGAGAGTATTATCTCATCTAACACACATAGGATCTAACAAGATCATAACATACAACGCCCCTTCCCTGCCCCTTATTGGGTCATAACACACTAGCATCATTGTAAGGAGTAGAAGCATACTATGTAGAAAGAATTCACTCCAAATTTTATAAGCCATCAACTCCTTCACTTTGATAGATCAAATCCAATATTAGTATCCTAGTCAACCACAATGTTGCTAGACCTACCAATGTGATTGAATGTGATCTTATCAAAGGAACTAGTGATCACCCTAGCCTTAGAAATGAAAGTGCCTAAAATCTAATTACTACAGTATCCTCCTTTCAAAATATCAATCACAATCCTAGAGTCCCCTTCCACATATAGGAACTCTCATCCCTTCTCCTTTGTAATACTCAACCTCTACAAAAAATATCTAGAGCTTTGGCCATGTTATCAAAATCCACCCCAAAATTATATGCCAATATGCTAAGAGGTTTCTCATGATAATTTATAAAAATACAACCCCCTCCAATAGCACTAGGATTTCCTTTAGCCACAATATCAAAACTAGTTACTATCCATCCCTTATCAAGGAAACTCCATCTTATTAATGGAACCAAGCCACTATATTATCCCTTTCCTCTAACCTAAGAGTCCAATCCATCTCAAGATAGCAATCCCCCAATTCCTTCATAAAATATTCAAATGAATCTTGAAGTATCTCAATAAAATCATCATATCTTGTAAGATCCATCCATTTATTTTTATCTAAATATGTGATACAATCAAGGCTAAAAAAAATCCCAAACGTACAAAATACCCTACTCAAAACCATAAGGTTTAATCCCAATGCTAGACTTCTAATGTTCATGGTAATAACCTAGAAAATCCCCCATATGTGAAAACCATGACCATAAATATAGATAAGATGGGATGAATGAAGAGATGGCCATTAGATTCCTCATTCGAGAAACAAAGCACACACTTGCATATGCCATCTTTAGCTGAGCTTCTAAATTCTATCCCAAGTAAGAACCCATCTATTTCCCATAATCTAAAGGAAAAAACTATATTTATAGAGACCCCAATGCAACCAAATTTTAGAAATAAGAAAAATATCATCCCTAGATCCATCTTAGAGAGGAGGAGATAGTCATCTCAAGACATAACACTACCACTCTTACTCTTATCCCAAGTAATATAATCTTCCTTCTGCAAACTAGGGATGTGTCATTTATAAAGATAAACATTTAGAATATTTCACTAAAAGATTAAATCAATAACAAGGGGAACCAAATTCAACCACTCTACATGACCCCCCAATTCTCAAATAACCATTGAACCCCCCATCTCCCAGCTAATTTTTCAAAATAACTAGCTAGAGGCCTAAAGTTCTATCCATATCAATAAGTGTAGAACTATTGATTTAAAAATATCTCTAAAATTAAATTGTATCACCTTTTCCTAACATCTAGCCAAATATAGTAATAAAAAATTCTAACCTGGAGTTATAAATGCCTGAACCAAGGGGAAGGCCAATCCTCTCTTTAAAATAGTTTCAATGGCCCCAAAGTTCATTTTTAAACTCTCAATATAACTTCCAAACTAATCTCAACCCAAGAGGCATATTCATATGTTTACACTATCTAAATCACATACCTCCATCTTTATTTAGGTGACACACATCATCCCACTTCACTAAATAATTTATTTTGAGCTTCCTATATGTCACATCATATCTAGAATTCCTCAAGGTATTTTCAATCAAAATTTCCACCCTACTATTAATATGATAGATAGACATAAATAAATTGGAACTAAAAGAAAATAAGTTTTAATGAGATTAATCCTACAAACTAAGGACTACTATCTCCCCTTTTAGGAAACAAGTTTACCCTAGATTCTACCAAAAATTTATATTCCAATTGAAAATCCAACCTATCAATTAGAGGCATCCCTAGATATCTACTAGGAAATTTATCCACCTTCAACCCAAAAATCCCTTAGATCTCAAGACATTCCAAATAATGTTTTATAAATAAAATCCATAAGAGGGTATTTAACCTTCTACCCTACTCCCTTCTCAAGGTTCTCTAATATGTGTACAATTTCTCTACCCTCCTTCGTCATGACTTCACCAATTAATAAAGTGCCATAAAAAAATTGTAGGTGAGCAATATCCCTCTCCTTTGCTAAAACCTATAGGCCTTAAAAAATATCATTCCCCATGTAGACACCTAAAATTGATCACTTGCATTTGGTCAATTTTATCCCATATTTCATCTAATTTCCCATCATTTAGACATTAATTAAATAATTTTATTATTTAATTAATATTACCTATGTATCCCCTAATTCTTCCTAAGACCTAAAGTATTTAATTATTTCAATTTCTTACCATACTTTACCCCTTTCCTCCCCAAAATTAAATGAATATTTCTATTTATTTAATTTGGCTATCATATCTCTCTACATGAATTAAACAAAATTATTTATTTCCCCATTTTCTCTCTTCAAATGTCACATCTTCCATATTTTTCCACTTTCTTCTAATCACATAGACTTAATCCTAATCCCTACCTAATCTACCTCTAACCATTTGCACATTCCCTAATCCATGATTAAGGAAAAGGTCAACCCATTTCCTTAAATTTCTACCCACCTAGTACCCCTCATTTATTAATAATTCCCTTTTTCAAAGGGAACCCCACATGGGTTTTCCTTCCAAAGTACTTCTGAGGAATTAAAAATATTTTTTTTAATAAATCTAACTGCAAAGTTTAATGGAGAGTTTGAACCCCCTATGAGACATTGTGACCCTTGTAGGGTTTGTGGCTCCCATGATGGGGCAACACTCTATGAGCCCAAGTAGTAATTAATTTATTTTATATACAATTTTTTGTTTTCTTTACCAATTACAATCATTAAAATAAAAATAAGATCCACCCAATAATACATTTATATTCAATTGTGTGTGTATCAGTGATTTTTTTAGTGGCTAATATTTTTCAATTGGTTAATAGTTGAAATTTGGGAATCCAAAATTGGCTAATAGTTTAGGCTACAATGTGACTTGAATCACCACATTTTTACAAAATTTTATTATAGTATTATTTAAACTGCCAAAGAATTTATTTTATTAAAAAAATAACTCAAAAATTCACCACAATATTTGATACATGATTAGATCATATTCAGCTAAACTTTATAAATTATAGTAGAAATCTATATTAATTCACTAATAGTAAATCATAATTATTAATTTCTTTAGAGCCATATTCCCAATCGTTAATTTCCACCATTTATTTACAATATAATCTAATGGCCCTTATTGGATTCCATAAGGTAAAATGTACCCACGATCTGTAATGCTCATGGGCCCCATAAATTTTGGGTCCCATGAGCATTATAGATCGTGGGTACATTTTACCTTGCATAATACAATGAGGGGCATTAGATAAATTATCCAAAAGTAATAAGGCTCCCCATGATAATTACAGATCATGGGTACATTTTTCCTTGCAAAAAATAATGAGGATTGTTAGATTATATTTTAAATTTAAACCAATGGTGGAAAGTAAATATTATAGTCTACCCCTTAAACCCATTGATAATTTCCACCCTTGGGCTCTTACTTTTCCATGAAAATTTTGTTTAGATTGAATAGATTCACCATCATAATTTATGCATTTTCCTATTATTTTTCAAGATTCACCAAAAATTTCTACAAAATTTTAGTGATGTAAAAAAATCACCAATAAATTTATTTATTTTTTTGAAAAAAAGGAAAGATTCACCAAAAGAAATTAATATTTTTCCTAAGAAAATGAAAGATTCACCATGATTTTATATCTTTTTTGAGGGAGGTTTCTTAAATTTATCACTAGTGTGTATATATATAACTCATAGTTTATAGTATATGTTTCCTTAATCTATACAAGGGTACATAAAATTTAGGATTTATTCACCTACCATATATTCAATATGGACAAGTATACATATCATTATTTTCTCCTTTTTCTATGTAGGGAATAATTTATAAAAATGTATATCATCTTAAACTATAAATAGAAGGTGTTACCTAATTTTATGATTAATAAGAGATAATACTCTTGATTTACATTCATATAGATAAACATATATATATTCTTGTAATATATATTTAAATATATGCTTTTTTTATATTGGTTCAATGATAAGGAGTTAACTGAAATCGCTAATTACAAAAATGAAGAGGATGACAACAAAAGATAACTTCAAGGATACAAATTGTTTTCTTTACTAAGAGGAAGAAGTAAATACTATAACAAAACCAATTCATTTACTTAGACAATATGAGAACTATAATTTCCAAAATTTATTTCTTCATATAAATAGATAGTAATAAAAATATTCATATGGGTGATCCCACAATACTAGTTTATAATTGTAGCAAAACTAGACATTAAACTAAAAAAAATTAACTAAATCCTCACTTCCGGGCACCTATAGCTGCTAAACCATGAGGAATTTGAAGATGATGCAAACTAGTGATTTGTGACATTTTGTTTGTAGATTATATATATATATAAATTTTGGAATCAAATTGCATTTCTTTTTCCATCTCTTTTGAAAACTAGTTTTTAACATAAACACCATTTTTAAAGAGTGGCATGTACTTGCTAACACAACTTTTTTCTATGAAGGATAAAGTTCTTTTATTTTTCAAATTTAGATTCGTAACTATGATATCTGGTGAATGCAATTGGTTTCATAGTGTTTTATTGAATAATTTTTCTTAATTAAGTTTTGAAGTTAGACCAGTTACAATTCAGACATAGGTTTACTTGCTACAACATAACTTTTTTTGTATGTATCAAAATTCAATTTTTTTTGTTGGATCAAGGACATCAATATCTAGTGCATAGATATTTTTTAGAATTTTTTTTTGATAATTTGTTATTTTTCCACATGTGCAGAATAGAGAGCTTAATTTTTGATGAAAAACCTATGTTTAATTAAACTAAAAATAATACATAATAAAACCAAAATATATAAATTTCTCATTAAGGGGCCAAGTTGGGTTAAACCAGCTGCAAAGGTGTCAATGGTGGTTGCATGGGAAAATCCAAGGTAAGGTTGGTGGAAAGTAAACTTTGATGGTGCATCAAAAGGTAATCTTAAACCATCAGGTGCAAGATTCATCATTCAAGACTAGGAAGGGAATGCAATAGAATTTGGGGCATAGAAGCTATTGGAAAGAACAAATAACATTGCCAAAGCCTTAGCAGCATTACTAGTGATTAAACTTGGGAAGAAACTGGGAGCTTCAAGAATACATTTAGAAGGTGACTCACTCATCATTGTTCAAGAAATAATGAAAGGGGAGATAGGTGCATGGCACATTCAATTTATTCGGAGGCCGAGATCTTGTTGAAATGGGCTTTAAATTTTAGAGAGGTTGGTGAATTAAGAATAGAAGATTTAAGAAATGTGGTTTTAATGGACTGAGATAGTAAATATGTCAAGGATGCGACATTAATTAAGTGAGTTTGAGGGAAAATTGAAGTAAGTTGACATGATTGGAGGAATGATGCGGAGGTTGGTGGTGGCATCCCCAGTACGAGTGGTAATTAAGAATAGTGTGTGTTGCGTTAAGAATTTCATTACCTCTCGGCCCTCAACTTTTGATGAAATTATTGAAGTTTTGTATGGAGAAGAAGGCACAAAGAAAGTGTGGTTGTGGTGGTGACATTATTACAACAAAGTTCAAATGGAGGCCAATTTCACTCTTCAGTCGAGGAGGCAACTAAATCCATTTTATGGTGATTCCTTTGAGCATAGATTAATGGGAATATTCTTATTCACTGATGGGAGATTGGTGCAAATTGTACGAATGATTTTGGGGAAATCCTTTGGAAATTTAAGGCATAGATATAGGATGAATATGGATGTATATTCTTTGATAGTAGCATGTGGTTTGGACCTAGGAGAATCGATAAGCACAGTGAGAGAAGTGATGGAAATGATTGTGCATAAAGACTTTTTGGAAGGATTGGAATCAGTACTAGAATGGGAAATTCCAGGAGAAGGTTTGGACATCTGGAAAGGTATTGAGAATGAGGAATTGGAAGGGTCATAAGCATGCATTCCTTTCATGCATTGGCCAGAGGGAGAAATTAAAAATCAGTGTAGAGAAGAGCCAAGGCTCGGTTGGAAAGCTCTGAAGCTCTTTGTAGAGATGATGAAGGTGGAAGCCATTATTGCCCAGGTGAAAGCAGTAGAAAATTGCATGGAAGTTGAAGGATAGAAAGCTAGGCAACAGAGGGAGAAATCAGCAAGAAAATTTGGACCGAAAATGGGTAGCACTTGAGTTAAATTATGTAGCTCTCTTAAAGTTTTTGCAGAAGTAATGCATGATTGTTACGTTACTTTTTGGTTTGTTGGGGGTTGAACCCTATTGAGGATGTATTTATATTATAGTGTGAAGGGTAAAAGTACTAATTGAAGCATATGTGGATGTATGTAAGGTAGTTCCAGATAGATTTTGAACTAGTCTTAGGTGGGTAGGGTTACTGTTTCAGATGTTAAGCATGTTAATATGCTTTTGGTGAAAAAACATTTTAGTTGTAGGAGTTTTTTGGATGGTTGATGAAATATTTGAAGCAAACAATGTAATATTTTTTCAAGCAATACAAAATCCTATTACTGACCAAAAAAACCCAAAATATATAAAATTATATTCAACAGATAGCTCATTCCAAGGACTACCATCATCTAGTTGGGTCTGTGAAGTTTCCTCCATTTTCATTCTCAACTCGAGCTTCAAAAGGATTTTTTTTGTAGAAATTTGGTAGAAGAGGGGGAGAAGGGAAAAAACAGGGCGCTTCGCTTGAATCCCCTTCGAGTGAAGGGGATTCACTAGAAGGGTGGTTCAATCGAACCCCCCTTTTTCTTCCATTTTCCTTTATTTCATAAAGAAACCCCACCAAAAGTGGTTCAAGTGAACCTATCTTATAAAAGGGGTTCACTCAAACATCCCCCTTCGAGTGAACCCCTAAAAACCTGAATTTTTGTTTTTGGGAGCATTTTTGCAATTTTCATTCCTCAATGTAATTGTAAACTAGTTTTGTTGGATCGCCCATATCTTTACATTATAAAATACAAAACTAATTCATTTTTAAATAAATTACACACTGAACAAGCATTTAATACAACTATTCACATTCCTACAAGGCATGTATATATTAGAATAATTGAATTTAACAAAGAGTTTTACAATGCTTTCCCATACTACTTGCAAAATAAATTCAGAAGGAAATCTAATAGTAGAGCCATCTTATTTACAAAAAAAGAAATAAAAATTTATCTCTTACATTATATATAGGGAGACTTAACACAACAAAGGTTCCACAAGTATAAAAAAAATACCCAACTACCACTAATAACTTTTACAAGAACCATTTTCATGGGTTTTTTTATCACAACTTGAACACAAAATTTCACAAGGATGGTAATGATCTTCCAATATAATAGTATTTCTCCACAATAATCATAAAAACCTACATAATAAACAACAAGAATATTTTTCCACATCCCAATGGGAGCTAACCTCTCAACCATACAACTGAAAGTAGTCCACCTACAAGATTGGAGGTCAAAAGGATAACTAGATTCAAGATAACACAAGCCATAAAAAATAATAACCTCATTTTTCACAACCATTAAATTCATAAATCACCCAATGAAAACCAAGTTTCCCTACACATTGATCAATTTTATGATGAAAATGGCATTAATGGGAGTTGTAACTACACTCTATGAGGACTATTATCATAAAAAAATTCTCAAAATTATCTCCTCATCAAATCTTCACAAACTTATTTCATTTCTCCAACTCAACAAAACAACCAATCAATTCTCAAAGCCACAATAATGTATGGGTACTCATACCCTACAAATATTCCCTAGGATATTCCTACTAACTCTACCTCATTACATTAGGTACTCTCAAACTATTGGGAGATCCTACCCTAAATAATACCCACCCAAAAAATATAACATAACATAAGAAGGAAAATACTACCAAAAAAATGGCACATAAAACTCATTTCACTCACATGAACACAAAAAAATTTCATATAAAAATATGGCATTGAAAACCAAGAAGCATGCATTCCAAAGATTTCAAAAAATTTATAGGTTGATGAAGCTCAAAAGCTAATTCTTTCAAGGTCTCCTCTTCTCCAACAAGCTCTTCACAATCTTCTTGAATAAACTCTCTCTAAACTCAATGATTTATAAAATATTCAATAAAATCATTTCCCTATTCACAAAGGGGGATTAAATAGAATTTTTAATCTCTACCTCATTTCATGTGTCACATTCAATCTCTAAGAACATCCCTAGCCATTTGCACATGCATGGGTGAGAAAATTCTTGAGACCACTCCTCATCCTCAAGAGCTTCCAGTTGTTCTCCCATTTTTGTAGAAAATGATAATGGGAATATTTTCCATCTAAAGGAGCTTCCATGTATCACCACTAAGAAGTGGGCCATGGAATGCTAATAACCTTATCTTTGACTTGAAAATCCCAAATTTTGTCACTTCCAAGGAAAACATGGGAAAATATGTAAAAATTCTAGATATACTTAATTTATACATTTTAAAATGATCCCAACCCCTAGTAGTGGATTATGACCTAAGACTCTAGAAATGATAGAATAAAATGAAAATATCAATTTTAGACCACTTTAGAACCCCCAAAAATATAAATTCAAAAATCAACACATAGGTTAACATTCTCTTCATCTACTTGACCCTCCCAACATAATTATTTAACAAAATTTAATTCCGCACACAACAATGCAATAATTTCATAACATGTAGAAAGACCAATTTCACATCAAGAAAGATGAATTCCATATCACAAAAGACCTTAGTCCTTCCATATAGACTAGGGTCAAAATTTACTAGTTAATCACATATAGTGTTTCCATGTGACCTCCTAATTTTTACTAGTGCAATAAATCCTTACACATTCAACTAAATTTTTATTACATCATAATGGAAATCATAGTTGAGGCAACAATAAATTAAAATATGTTTGAATCAACATTAAATTAAATCAATTAATTCTATTAATCATATATTAAAATATTTAATTCCATACATGAATATAATTCTAGGAGTCCACTTTGAATATTCTTTCAATTCACAATATAACCTAATATATCATAAAAATAAATCATGAATTAAAATAATCATATATAAATCACATAAGAAGGGGAATAATTTAATTAATTTATCCATTCTCAAAAAAATCATGATAATTATAATCATAATTTCCCTACACATATAGCATACCATCAAACCAAGGTCAAGTGCAACGGTATAATGTCTAATATTATAAAAATAATTCATCACATGGATGATATCATGTCCAAAAATTATGAAAATATAAATCTCAAAAGGTGGTCCTCACATATTACAAGCTACATAAATAAGGGCTTAGACAATAAAATGATCAATAAGAATTATTAGAAGTAATAAATGAACCACACTGATTTCATTAGATGTCGATAAGTTGGGAAATGATAGAAATGTTGAAATAAAAAGTGCATATGTTGAAATATAGACACATACACCAAAATATGAAATATGAAAAAACTATACTCGATGATAGAACCATTGAAACAAGTCATAGATACACTAGTTTGTACATAGATGTGTCAAAATATAAATCCTACATAGAAACAATTTCAATTTCAAAAATTGATTTTAGATAAGTTTTTAAATTGTAGCATAGAGAGTGAATGATGATTTTGGTAGCATGTACCCTTACAAAAGGATTTTTAATAAAAAATGAGAGAAAGATTAGTCAAAATACAAGAAAAGTGCTTTTAAAAGAATGAAATACATACGGTGATTTCTAGAGCTTGTACATTGGAATGCAATGAATCTTTAAAAATGATAAACCTATAAGAAAAGATGGTATAATGTGCACACACAATGGATGTGAAAATCTTCCCTTCTCAAAAACCTGAAAGCTAAATGATAAAACACGTTAGGAATGCTTTAGGATGGAGCCATTATGTAGTGAGACACATTCCAATATACATGATATTACCTCCAAAATATAACCTATGAACATAAAATAGATAGAAGTTACAAAAGGAGGTTAGTAAGAGGGACAAAGACCCCATCATGATCGCCAAAGATGTGTGTAACACAAAATTTTGAGAATGAAAGAGCAAGCTACACTAATATTAACATATATTCTACCCAAAATCTAAGAAACACTCATGGTTAAGCATAAGAGTTAACAAAACATGATGAAAAAATAAAAGACATGAAAAAATTAACCCTTGTTGTACCAAAATGAGGTGGTTGTGCTCAAGGATGTTGATATGTGAGTATTCTTTCCAATAGCGTAAGGTTGCATTTGAAGATGTTATGACACGACAGAGGATCACATCCAATATAGAGAATTTTGGGTATCAATTTGGATGATTAGGATTAAAATATGGGATCAATGACTCATAATGATTGAGAGCCATGGGAAGATTATAGAAGGAAAAATTTCCTCCTTTGGTTAGATGAGATGGAGAGAGAGGGATTGAGGAGGAAATAAAGGTGGAGATTCTCCTTAGAAATATTAGGTGGACAAGATGGAAGGGGTACTTTGAAGTACCCTTAAGGGATGGGAAAGTCCTTTGTCCTATGTGACTTGGTACTAAGACCATGTCACATGTATAGAGGCCCATTCCTTGTGTACAAAATATCCATGACTTTGTATAGATTGAAGGATGTGGGGGATTTGAAAGGGTTTCACAAGGATTTGGTTGTGCAAGTGGGGATTAAGGGGTTAATGGGTTTTAACCAGCTTAATAAAAAGTGTAAAAAATAGTCAAATAAATAAATAAATAAAATATTTAATTTAAGGGGTGAGGATGGGGGACTCAAGTAAATAAATAATTGAATTTATTTATTTAAAGTGGATTGTAGAAGAGGAAGATGATTAAGTGATTTAGGCTAGAAGTAAGCATGCATGGATATTGGATGTATAGTGATTTTATTAATAGATAATAAAATATTATTTAATTAATTAGAGGACAAAAATTGGATAACTAATTGAACAATTAAGATTTTATTTAATCAATTATAGAATTTAAATAGTCAATAATGATGATGGTCAATTTTCAATGTCTACATATAACATGACTAAAAAATAAGGAAAATATTATTAATCCCTTAATTTATGTAAAATATTATAGATAATGTAAGGTGGAAAAATTACACAATAATAATGATTATCTTGAAAGATTATTTCCTTTCAAATGACCTATGATGCTACTCTGGCTTAAATGCTAGTAATGCATCAATTTATACTTTATTCTCTAAAAAAACCTACACTTAATTTTACCTACAAAATTGATGTTGACTTTATATTTATGTAAATGAGTTCATTCAAATGAAAAGCTATTTTCTCTTTTTTCTTATGACATATAATGAATAAAAATATTTTATTTATGATATCATTGATTAATTAAATTGTTTCACTAATAAATTAAATCTATGCCTAAAACATGTACTTCCCATACATATTTTGTATAAGAAATGGAAATTAGTAGATTTATATGAAGAATAGCCTTCATCCTTGTTGTGTATCTTCCTCGCCATAAAAGATTGAGCAAACATTTGTTCAACTGACACAAAAATATTTACAATTGATTCTCAATGAAATCTAAAATTTATTTGGAAATTTTTTAATGTGAATTGCCTAAAACGTTTAGATGCGATCATCAATGGAAAAAAGTTTTATCTTTGCATGTTAAGGTTATCCAATGTAAACGTGCTGATGTGATTCTGATTGAAGCGAAAAATCCTGGCAATGGTTATCTAGCCTAGAAAAGCCATGGAGGAAGCCATGCGCATGCTACATCGATGCCAATGGGCCTGTGCAATCTGGCAGGGTTAGAATCTATATTTATTGTATTTATGTGCACATATAATATATGCGTTGCTCACTAATAACTGTTACACAGCTGTGTTAAATTGAAATTAAAATTGTTTAATTTATATTTATTTTTAAGTATATTACTTTTAATAATTAAAATGTGATTATTGTTAAGTGTATATATAAATGTAAATATTTATATTTTATAAAATTTATATGTATTGTTTTAATAAAATAAAATTTTAAAAATAATTTTGAGTAAGTTGATTAATTAATGTATTTTATTTTTTATTATTATCTTTATGTGAATGGAAAGAAATTTAGATAAAATTAATTAGAGTTCAAAGAATATTTTCAATTATGAATAGAATAGAGTGTTTGATAATAAAAAGTTAAGGAATTAATTATTCATCATGGATATATAACCTTTGGTTATTGTTGTAGGTTCATGTACTACAAATATTTTGTTATCATCTTGCTAAGTCATTGATAGTCTTATGTTAATGTAAAGGGATTTTGAGCCCCTTCAAATATTGTTTTACCAATATTATCAAAATACTATTATTTTTATTTTCAAAATCATAATATTAAAAATAGTATTCAAACTAAAAAAATGCAATCATATAATTGAATTGTTAACTTCCAGTCCTTCTTTAAAACTAAAAAAATACAATCATATAATTGAATTATTAACTTTCAATCCTTTTTTAAAATAATTGCTATGATAATAGTGATAATAATAATAAGACCACTACTGGCCTTTGAAATAATATAACAATTAAAAATATTGTAAGTTGCAATTAACCATAAAAATTTTAAATTGTAATAAAAAAAATTCTCTCATATCTTTCTTTTACCTAGTACTCTATCTTTTCTATAGAAATATATTGTAATACCTTGTCTTTTATGGTTAAAATCTAGATTTATGTTTATGGATATAAATGTTTATTATTATTTTTATGGACCCCTTTGAAATAAATATTAATATTTTTATTGAATAATTTTAAGTACATTAGTTTCACTTTATAGTAGTGTGGTTGGATGGCTTGAATTTTTTTTTTCCCTATATATTATGTCATTTAGTGTTCATATTATTATAAAAATATATTGTAAGGTATCAAGCTCTCATGTAGAAATTTAATAATTAATAAGATTAAATAATTGGTGGCTATAGGTCCATTTGTCTATTTATCTATGTGATGAATATTTAATTCCTTAACATTTTATGATCAAACACTCTATTCACGATTAATGATATTCTTTGAACCTTTTTACATAAGAATTTTATCTAATTTTCTTTCAATTAAATTAATTAACCAACTTATACAAACTTAGAGTTAAATAGCATAATCTAAATACTCTTTTATTTATAGACTAACAAATATTTCTTATAATTTTCTAATAATCAACCATAATAAATTTAAATTTGCAATCTAAAATTCTCCTTCCCTTAAGAGTTAAATGACACAATTTAAATTTTATTTTATTTCTTTCTTTTAAATATTTCTTATAATTTTTTAATAATTAAATATAAAATTTTAAAATTTCAATATAAATTTCTTCACATCTTTTTCTCATAGTATCCTATCTTTTTTATAAAAATACACTTAAAGAAGGATAAAACAACTAACTATAGATATTTTCTATGTTTTTTGTGGTTAAAATATGTATTGCATTATTCTTATTGAACAATTTCAAGTGCATTGATTTTACTATATGTTAGTGAGGTTTGATGGCCTAGATAATTTATCTTATACATTATGTGGTGTTGTGTTCATTGTATTATAAAAAAATATTGTAAGATATAAGATGCAATTTCTTGTTAGAAATTTAATATTTAATAAGATTAAATACTTGAGGTCATCGATGGACTTATCAATTTATCCATGATGAAAATTTAATTCTTAACTTTTTATTATCAAACATTCTACTCTATTCATAATTGAAAATATTCTATGAGCTCTAATTAATTTTATCTAAATTTCTTTACATTCACATAAAGATAATAATAAAAAATAAAATACATTAATTAATCAACTTACTCAAAATTATTTTTAAAATTTTATTTTATTAATACAATACATATAAATTTTATAAAATATAAATATTTATATCACTTAATAATAATCACTTAAACAATTTTAATTATTATAAGTAATATACTTAAAAATAAATATTAAATTAAACAATTTTAATTCCAATTTAACACAGGTGCATAACAATTATTAGCGGACATACGGATTCTGACGCGGCCGGATTGTCCGGGCCCATTGACATCGATGTAGCATGTGCATGACTTCCATGACTTCCTTCTAGGCTGAGAGCCATTCCGTCTAGGAAATGTCCACATTCTATCTACCAAAATGTTCAAGCAGGTATCTAATCTCTCATAATGTTTCTTACTTGATACATCTGCATTTGGTCTCCTCTATGGATTCTCTACCCTTGAGTGATGTGACATCCTCCCACGGGATTCCCACTTTGAAGATGCATGGTCTCCTACGGATTTCACCTACCACTCCACGTCACCTCACACACCCTCTGTGCTCTGATGAGGCTGTGATCCTAATCTCTTCTATAATGGTGCCTGCATATCTACTTTCTCTTTCTATAAAATAGGTAGCTTTTAGAGGAACATTGTACTTCGCCATATTGCTGAAATTCATTAAACCAATTACTACTATTTTTCTGCAATGTATGGAGGGTTCATTTCCATCTATGGATCTCCAAACTGGCTGCAGCAAGACAATTCCCTTCTGGCATGGACTTTGAGATCAGACGAACTTTGAGACTGAGAATTCAAAGACTGAAACATTCATTTCATTAAAATTGTTTAGAACATCATTTTGATCTCATTTTTAGTTAGTTTTCACAATTCATTTTTTTCTCTTCTATTCTATATTCTAATGATGGATCATAGAGTGTGTTCCGAAACGTTGATGAAAAAATTTACACACAATTAAATCCAGAAGTAATATAATTACAGTAATTTTTTATTTTAAGAATTTCTTCCATAATATAATCATATAGTAAACTTTCATTCTTAATATTATAAATATCAAAATATTGTTTGTACAAAATAAAGTTGTGAGAACACTGCAGTTACACTAAATATTTTTGTAAATCAGTTATCATTATCTTACCTTAACAGTCAATAGATTCATGAATATTACTATGATGAAATTTTCCAACATCATTGTTCAACTTAAATTTAATGAGAATATTTTTATTTCCTTTAATCTCTTAATTATTTGAGATGCGGACAGAAGATTTAAATTGATTTTTTTTAAACTAAAATTAAAGAATATTCATTTGGTTGGAATTATTTAGAACACCATCCTTATTTCATCCTCACCTTTCTGTCACTAAATATAATACTATCAAGTGTGTGTCTAATTGTTTATAAATATGTTGAAAGGAAGGAGAGATTTTAAATATATCGAATTATTCTTGAATGTACATATATATATTTTGATGAATGTACATATACTTTTCGAAACAAAGTATGCCTTTTCATTTTACCGTCACAAGATCTATTTGACAGGCAGGATGGACGGTCAAATTTAGGCTCTTAGTTACTATGGGCAACAAACGTCTTATATTAAGGAAAGTGCGATACCATCAGCTGGGGCAGTGACAACCCAATTCGGAAAGCATATCGTCTCAAAACTCCCGAAATACAAATTTTCTCATATTGTCTACTTCCAAGTCACATTCCACAGAGCTGTAGCTCTCGGATTTAGTGCTCAGGTCTGCTTCTCCTTCTTCATTTTCTCGGTGAAAATTGAGGAGAGGTTCAGAGGAGAGCGGCGGCACAAAAGGAGGCCTAGAAACAAAAGGCAGCTGGTCCCATTTCATGCCACAGAAGAATGGATGGCTTTTTACCTGCTTTCTGTTTAGCCTTTCTGTCGGCTCTTTGGCAAGGAGCCTCTGAATAAGATCGTCGAGAGAAGACGAAGAGGAGAAGAAGGGGTCCTTGCTCAAAATATTGACAAAAGTGTCCTTTCTACTCAACCCCCTAAAAGGAGTCCGCCCGTGACTCATTTCGTACAGAAAGACGCAAAAAAGACCACCAGTCGACGGCGTAGGAGTGGAATTTCCCCCACAGGACCTCCGGTGCAATGTACTCCTCTGTACCCACAAACGAACGAGACCGCCATTCACTATATACTCCATCATCGGATATGAGACGCAGGGACAGATCAAAATCAGTGAGCATTATGTGCCCACTTTCTTGCACCAAGATGTTCTCCGGCTTCAGATCTCTGTATACTATTCCTTGCTCGTGCAAATACTCCAACGCTACAACCACCTCTGCCGCGTAGAACCTGCGTTTCCATGCACACAAGTCACCTAAAAGATTGACTTCAATTACCAAAACAAAGGCCCTCCCAGAATATTAGCTACTCGAGGCCTTCTGATAGAAAAAGCAAGATAAAACAGAATGTAACTCATTCACCTTGAGCAATCTAACTATATACAGACAAAAAAAGGCGTGAACAATATAGTAACAAAGATAATGCTACAAAGTTTTCAATTAGTTTATTCTCTCATAAAGCCTTCAATTATAGAGGAAAAGTTTATGCCCAGGATCTTCCGACACCGACTGCAAAAAGATAACAAATATAATTAGATTGGTATTGAAATTTTCGGTAAACCCGCTGTTTGGCTCATTTCCACATAAATCAGAACACAGGAGGACGCGGAGATCCTCCAAATGCAAGTCAGAATTAAAAACGAACAAATAAATATTCACCTTATCGTGGACTCTGAAAAGGTCTTACTGGGCTGCCTTTGCCTCAAGCGTTTAATATCTCCTCCAGAACAATACTCCATGGCCAGAAATGTATGAGTTTCCGATTCAAAGTGATCAAGCAGAGAGGGGAGAAAAGGATGATCCAGAGAAGACAGAATCTGCTTCTCCGTAGTTGCCATTTTATAGGCTTTTCTCTGTTGAAGAAGCCCCTTATTCATCACTTTTACAGCAAAAGCCTTGTTAGTAGGGCGATGAACAACCAAGAAAACCGTGCTCATGTTGCCCCGGCCGAGGCGCTTAACCAGCTTCAGATCTTCACAGGTGGAACCATCAACAAACTGAGATTCGCATTTCAACAATCCCTCCATCTATGCATTCTCCTCTCTTCTCTTCCCTATAAACTTTCATTCCTTTCTTCTGGAGTAACTATATTTATAGGCCGTCTATATGAAACCCATTCTTCACATGGCAGGCACATTGTGCCGCCGATGCCAGATACAAGGGGGGCGGCGGACAAGATAAACTCTTGTTCTTTTCAAAACGCCTAACCGCTAAACAAAAACTAAGTCGATATTTACCCAACCACGGTGTTCTTTATGGCCCATGCGAGCCTAAGTTTGACGTTCGACCTTGACTGTTAGTATTTATTAGTTGTTTTTCAAATGTTATAATATATTTAATATGGTATCAAGTAAATTCACTGTTAATAATTTTCATCAGTAATTTATTTCTAATAATTCATTGTCATGACATATATTCATCGCGTAAACAATTCAACACCAAGAATTCATCGTCATGGTATATTCACTGTGTATACCTTTTTTATATGTTCAACAAAATCTCTCTACCTTTTCTTTTTTTGGGTGCTCTTGACTGGATTTATATATTGAAAAATGTATTACGTGATGAATATGTCATGGCAATGAATTGCTAGCAGTGAATTGTTGGGAGTGAATTGCTGGTGGTGAATTTTCCTAGAACCATTTAATATTATATATAAAAATAAATATTAGAATAATATATTTGAAATTTTTTCTTTTTATTTAATATTATTTTCTTAGAATTTT